>JANHFX010023783.1:66667-85370 GCA_027560015.1 Chloroceryle amazona
AGGCCTTTGTAACCAGGCCCTCTCCAGGCTTTTTGTAGCTCTCTTCAGGTACTGGAATGTGGCTGTTGGGTCTCCCCAGAGCCTTCTCTTCTCCAGGCTGAACAATCCCAGCTCCCTCAGCCTGGCCTCATAGCAGAGCTGCTCCAGCCCCTGATCATCTTCATGGCCTCCTCTGGACCTGCTCCACCAGGTCCATGTCCTTCGTGTGCTGAGGACTCCAGAGCTGGACACAGCACTCCAGGTGAGGTATCACCAGAGCAGAGTAGAGCAGTAGAATCCCCTCTCTCCATCTGCTGGCCACACTTCTTTTGATGCAGCCCAGGATGGGATCGTCCTTCTGGGCTGCCAGCACACCCTGGCTGCTCCTGTCCAGCTTCTCCTCCACCAGCACCCCCAAGCCCTTCTCTGCAGGGCTGCTCTCTATCGCCTCTTCCCCCAGCCCGGACTGACAGTGGGGATTGTTCTGGCCCAGGGGCAGGACCCTGCCCTTGCTCTTGTTGAACCTCATGAGGTTCACCTGGGCCCACCTCTCCAGCTTGACCAGATCCCTCTGGATGACATCCCATCCTCTGGTGTATCGACAGCACCGCTCAGCTTGGTGTCATCTGCAAACCTGCTGCTGGTGCCCTCGATCCCCCTGTCTATGGCATTGATAAAAATGTTAAACAAGACAGGCCCCAGGACAGACCCCCAAGGGACACCACTTGTCACTGCTCTCCTCTGGACTTTGAGCCATTTACAAACTGCAAACTTTTAAGTAACCTGGTGTCTGAATCATTCCTCTAAGTGGCAGCACGTGCCTTGCTGGGGCTGCAAACCTTAATTGAGTGTGGAAAAGGGATGGAGATCCTTGGAGAAATCATAGATCAAATTTTAAAGAAAAGAAACTAAATCAGAGCAAAAGATAAAGAATCATGATGAGAAACTTCAGAAATATGGAAACGAGGTGTCCGCTCAAGGGCCCATCTCTCCAAGCTCCATGCTTGATTTTACAAAAACAAAACCTCTCCGGAATACTCCTCCCCTTTGCAGAATTTCTGGGGAATAAAGCTTCTTAAGAGGAGTCCAGAAGTTCCAAGGCTGAAGGAAGCTATTTGCAGCCTTGGATCTGGCGACATTACCACCATACTGTAAAATATAGTTTGTCTATATGGCAACCCAGGGAAAATATGACACTAACTTGTCAGCAGGAACATGATGGGTATGAACACCAAGGGAGACATGCATTCAGAGAGCCCCATGGGAGGATCAGCAGGAGTAACGGGATGTAGGCGACCAACAGTGTATTTAGGCAGAATATCAGGAAACGTTTCCATCAGCTATTAGTTTTATTAGGAAAAGTCTCCCGTGGGAAACTGGAAGTTGCATCACTTGACTCACTTCAGACTAAGCACTAGATAACATGAAGCAGAGAACGGCCACGTATTGGTGGGGGCGGATGGCCCAGATGACCTAATGGTCTTTTCCATCATTCCTATTACAATCTAGCCTGGATAGAGGCTCTTCGCTCGTCTCCATCTGACTCAGGGTAATAACAAGCTGGAGAATAACATGTGAGTTTGTTCCAGTGTTATTTTCCAGTTTCTTCATCTGAGGTCTCTGGGTAAAAGATGGGCTGCGGAGTGACCTCAGCTGAAGTGACAATATTTCCCAGTCCTCTTGCCAGGTCCTCCTTCTAGCAGGGCTTGTGTGTGTTGGCGCAGGGGCCACAGGGTGGTGTGGGCCCCAAAGGCCAGGTCCTGGTTCAGAAATTGGTGCTTAGCAAAGGAGTGGAGGGAATACAGGTACAGAAGCCATCCAAAAGAGCTAGAAGACCCTCTCATCATCTTTTGTCATCTGAGACACGGCTGCTCCAGAATTGGTTATTGCCTTTTCTTGGAGGCTACTGGTTTCCCACAGAGGAACAGGGGCAGGAGATGCAGGATGTTTTGGTGCAGCCAAACAAGCAGGAGCTGAGTGCATCTTCCCAGTGCTTGGGGAAAGCACAGCTCTCCTGAGATGTGGCCAGGACAGATCCAGAAATGTATCTCATCCCCAAAGGGAAGCCTCTGGGGAAGGCTGAAAACAAAGCTTTTCTCAGCAACTCAGACCTCCTGTCACAGCCCGAGCTGGCCAGAGGTGTGCAGACTGCCACCTGTTTGACTGATATCCATGTAGGACCCATGATGGGGTCTTCCTCTTTCTCCTGGGTGTAGAACTGGGTTTAGTCTGGAGTGGGGACCTCTAAGACTGCGGTAGTTCCCTGTTCTGTTATCCATAATGTCTGGGAGCAATATTCCTTCTTCTCAGGTGACTTTACTCTTCCTGTCCTTCAAGTATTCTCTCAGAAATTCACCAGCCTTTGCCCTCCCAGCCTGGCCCTCAGAGGACCCAGAGCATAGACTGCCCTGTGTTGTTCAAAACTGAGATGAAGCAAACTGATCACCTACAAAATGGTTTGCACAGACTCAGCCCACTCCCCGCCACGTGCATTGCCAAGGGAATGTGCAAGTAGCTAGCGAACAGCTCTGGGCTCACACTGGTTGCTCTGCAGCTCATCCAGCTCCACTGCAGAAACCTCTCAGGTTGCCTCTGGCACCACAAGGCTTGAGTTTGATCACCCTTCAGCGATACAGCTCCAACAGGTATGACCGAGTTGACTTCTCCACGCTCCTCCCATTGCAAAGTACTTAAAACTGAAATCCACCTCTTAACATTGAAGATATTTCTAAGTGCTTTATTAAGGGGCACCGTAACCTCTTAAATACTTTGTTAGTGAAGAGCTTTGACAGCTAGATGGGAAGTATTCTCCTGAGATGTGTAGCAAGTGCATCCAGAGGAGGCCGTGTGAACCCAGCATCTGCTGTGGGGAAAGATGGGCAGCACTCACCAGGGCCATGTGCATGGTGCAGAGCATGGGATGCCATGGGGATGCTGCTGCCCTGGCTCCCATCTGTCCCGGGGGGTTGAGGAACCTTGTCTCTGCTAAGAGGCGCGGACATGAGTGCTGGAGCAACAGTCTGTGGGGATTTGGATGCTGCATTTCATTGATTTGGTCAGCTGTTTGAAAAATGGGACTTTAACTCTCCTTGCCATTCAGCTCCGCCTCACTTTGCTGTCTAGTCCAGGAACTGTGTGGGATTCTCTGCAGCTGGAGAAGAAAGGTGGTTCCCTCTAAATGGCATGCCTTTTCTGTATTTCAGATGCCTTTTCAGAGTGGGATGCACTGTCATGATACCCTTGATACTCTTCCCACAACACAAACTCAGGAATCCCTGTGATGCTTTCTGAAAAGTTCTCATTGCAGAAATACCTGATTTAATACCATGGGAAGCCTGTCCTGTGCAAAGTGATGGCAAATGTTGTATTTCCCTGTTGGAAGCCACTGGTATGCTGCAAGCACGAGAACTTAACGGGGAAGGTTTTTTTATGGGATTAGTGACAGAGCAGTCATTGTCTGGGATGGGATAAAATCTTATCTGAAGAAAAACAGATGGATAATTGGTGGCACAGGAAGAAATCAAGCTGGAGGGTTGAGGGGTTCATAGGAACGGGAGTATGGAAAACCGGGGACAATTCAGTCAACATTTAGTGATATCAGATGTGCAGGACACTTCTGCAATGATGGACCGGGGGAAGAAGGGACTCTGCAGAGGGTTTAGGCATCAGCTGAAACCCCGAGAACAGAATCTTCCACTGCTGCAGCAAGGCAGAGTACAGTCTTGATATGTGTGAGCACGGAATATCATGGAGGTGGCATAACTCCTGCATGTGACTTTAGTGACCAAAATGGCACATTCTGATCTAGTGGTTGTGCTGGAGAGTGACACTGAAAACTTGGAAAGGACTCAGGAAAGAGCTAGACAATTATCCCAGAGCTAGAAAGCATTTTCCGTGAGAGACTAATGGAACATAATCTGTTTAGTTTTAAGAGGTGATTTAACCATGGTCTGTGAGAACTGATGTGGGGGAATACTTTGAGTGCAAAGGGCTCTTTAAGAGGGCAGACAAAGACAGAAAAAGATCCAGGGTTTGGAAAGCAAAGCTAGTGGTTGTCAGGCCTGAGATAAAGTAACTATTTTTACAGTGGGAATAACTGACCATTGGAACAAGGAGCCCAAGAGATGCAGCAGACTTTCCATTCCATACAGCTTGAAACATAGGCTGGACACTCTGCTGGCAGTAGATGAACTGAAATGCAAACTGTTGGTCTTGGTGAAGTTAGAAATCTCAGCTACAAAATCCTGAAATGACACACAGTGGCAAGAGAGAGACACTCCATCCTCACCAGATGCTGCCATGGTGGTAGGGCCAGGCTTAGCTCCTGCTGTCGTTTGCGAAGGCAGATAAGCACAAAGCCACACCTGCTCTGTGGAAAGCCCTACCCGAGGCTGCAAAACTGCTGTTTGAGCCTCCTTTTACTGGTATGTTCATCTGTGTGGATCCTTCCTTCTTTTGTGGCAATGCAGTTCCTGGAAGATTGTTCTGTATCTGGCAAATGTAAAATAATGTCTTTCTGCATATGAGTGAGGTTTTGAAAGTTTATGTTCATGAGGAGAAAGCTACTGGGAAGTTACCTAGAACAACACTTCCAGAAACAGGAGCGTTGTGGCTGGGTCTTGCAGAAGTTCAGTTGCTCCTTCTCACATTCAGCAAAGCTCACAGCTTCTCCAGCATGAATTGTTTATAGCACTTCCTAGCCCAGCCTGAAAGGAAGGCAGGATTTCATGAATGTGCAGGTCACCTTTGGTCAGGATTATGGCTGGTGACCCTTGGAGAAGGAGGGTCCCCCTTTTCTAGGAGATAAAACTCATTTCTCCAGGCATTGCTGGGAGGCAGTCCCTAGGTCTCATCATTCCCAAACTCATTTGGTTGCCCCATTTGAAAGTGTCTGTAATTCCCCTATGAGACAGATCTAGAACAGCAGAAACAAATTTTATCCTAGAAAAGCAACAGGTTACATTTTTCAGTATAAAATTGAAAATAAACTTCCTCAAAGAAAACATGAAATGAGGAAAAGCCATGCCTAAGCTTCTCCCGACCACGTCTGCTCCAGTCACCAAAGGTGATGTTTGGTCCTGTAAATGCTGCCCAATGGGGCAGCTCAGGTCTGTCTCCCTCCCCAAACACACTTTGCTTCAGAACTTCCTCTTCCCAGTTGCACTGGAGGGCTAGCAGACATGCTCAAACTCATTGGGGAACTTTGCCCTCCTGCCTCTAGGAAGGATCAATATGCTATCTTCCATGGCCGTGGTGATGGTGTGTGATGCTGGACTTCAGCTGGATCAGTTGAAGAGACTTTTATGGGCTGCTTTCAGCCAGGAGGAGTTAGTGGACTTGTCACTTCTCCAGGCACTTTCTGTGGCATCACAACATGTATTTTCTAAGCTAGGAAGACTGTCACTACTGGGACATGCCGCAGGGGTTCCCAGGGCATTACTGGATTATACTGCAACAGTTACAACATACAAATGACGTGGCTTTGTTCTGTGGGCATGGGGCCCTCCTCCCTGTCTCGTGAGTCTAAGAAGGTCACAGCATTGCCAGGGCAAAACGCCTCCTGGTCAGTCAGATGAAGCGTTGGCTGTGTAAGTCTTTGCACCTCAAACACTCTTTCTCTGATGTGAAAGAGCTCAGACAAGAGTCCATGGCACGCAGGTTGTACACGATGTTGATGTGACTTAAATGACAGGCTCCCAAACTGCAGCCAAACTGGCCACCCCTCTGGTCGACTGCCTAGCGGGAAAGCTGCTGCAAATAGCAAATGTGGGTGCTGACACTCACTGGAGGACAGCACAAACATGCATCTGTGCCCTTTGATGGTTGCTATTCAGCACCCATCTTCTTTCTGTGTGCAAAGGCTCAGGTCCATCCAATCCATCAGCATAAGACACCACATGTGGCCAGTCAGACATCGTGGTGTATGAACAACAATTAAGCAAAAAACGTTCTGAAAATAGTCTGAGGCTAAATATTGTTTGTCAAAGTTACTTGACCGAGACTCGTGAATGAGGAAGTCACTGTCAGGAACTGAGATCATCCTGGAAAGGATTCAGAAGAGAGTGAAATTCATCAGCTCCTTTGTCTCATCAGACAATTGCAGCTTTCATCCTTGACTAATTGTGTTTCAAAATGCATCTCATGCTTGAAGCTAGAGTGGATGCTTTGGTCAAAATACTCAGCACACTGAATCCTGGGTTTAAACTGTACTGCTCAGATTGTTGCTGCAGGCAAGATTTATCTTGGATGATATCAAGGCTGTGAAGAGTTCCTGGACCCTGATACAGCCCTGTCCTTACATACCAGTTTCTGGGTACTGGGAAGGACTAAGATCTTCTAAATTTCTTCTCTGTGAAAGTAGGAATATGTTGGGAACTGAGAGATGCAGATGGAGCCTTCTTCCTAACCCAGCCCAAACCATTTTACCCATCCCTAGTTGCTTCCTACATTTTCTTGTAACGAGGTTCTTGTAGTGAGCTCCGTGTTAGTTGGCTGGGAAGGTGGTTTATTATTATTATGATTCCCAGGTCTGCCTGAACCTCACACCATGCCTGCTATTGAGGTGGGACTCATTGGTAAAGCATTTTCAATAATTTAGGGGAAATATGTTGGAAAAAGCAGACGGCTTGTCTCTTTACAGACCCCGAGGAGAAAGAACAACTGAATGGCCTGCATGGGTCTGGTCTTTGTACAACACGTGGTACACAACCTCCGGTGATGGGTGTGCAGGACCCAACACCGGCAATTCCCCACTGGAGCGAAGCAGGGACAAGATGGGACTTCTGGGCCAGGACAGGTCTATCCACTGCCTGCATTTTCTCTCTGAGGAGGTGCTTAGAGCTGTGGCCCGCCCCTGGCCTGTATCTCCAGCACAGACACAGCAAAACCACTGGCTCCAGTCCAAGCCACAGGCACTTCAGGGCTGTACAGGCAAGGATCTAGCTGCCATGGCTGCAGCTGGGTGTGGATGGTCTCGATGCCTGGACATGGACATGACAAACTCTTCCCTATGTGTTTGCTCCCTATCAATAAGTAATTGCTCTCCCTGTGGTGAGTGGAGGGTCTCCTCATGGGCAAGTGCCTGAGTCCCATTGCTGAGACACCCTATTAGCTGAGAGCTAACTGATGGAAAAATCCTGCAGGAGAAAATTGGAACAGGGCAGAGTATAGGAATATTCACTAATATTTTACTAAATATTACTAAAATATTTACTCTTAAGAGATGCCTTACTGGGTCATAGCTACAGCCTGTCTAGCATTCATCTAGAAGGGGAATAGGAGATGCTGTTCTGGGTGAGCCTTCCTCAGCACGAGCACTTCCTACCTTACCGTCCGCAGTCACTGGACTGGGGTCAGTAGAAGGCAGATACCTGCCCCTTCCCTCTGATACTCCCTGATCCACGCTGTCCATTAGCTGCTCTAATCCGTTTCTGACCACTCCGACAGCATCTCCCGCCACAGCCTCTTATGGCAGCAAATTCCTGTGGTTTTTACTCACTGCGTGAAGAAATCTTTCTGTTCCAGAGTGATATCCTAACAGTCCCACTGGCTGCCCATAGTTTTTGTCCTTGGGATTTGATTTCATGTACACCCAATTCACCACCTTGGGGATTTTGTAAACATCAGTCACATCCCTCCCAGCTTTCTAAAATTACATATCCTAACCTTTTGAGTGCCTCTTCACCAGACAATTGCTCCAGTCCCTTGCTCATTTGAATTTTTAATTGAATTGCCCTTCCTATATGAAAGCTGAAACAGGTTTGCCTGCAGGTTTGTTTCTACCCTGTTTAGTTCTGGAGAAGGTGACAGAACTTTTTGAGGGGCTATAATTGTGGTAAGTGAACACTTAGCTGCTTTGAAATATATCCTAAAAATATCAGATGCCTTGTTTGTGATGTTGGCTATAGTCCTACTGGATTACAGTTTTATGGGATATTGCTCTTGCTCCATCAACCTGTACTGGTAGTTGAAGACATGAGTGACATATACAGCTAAAGAAAATCCCAGGATCTTCTGTGCTGCAAAAAGAAAATACTGTTGTGGTTTGACCTCAGGCTAAGGAACAGCAAAACTATGAAGTCAACTTCAGATTGTGGTCAAAAATCTCACAGGCTGATGTCGTGGTGACTTACCATAAACATGCATTTATTTAACACTAGGCTGCATGTGGCCCTGAGGCATCTGCAGGAGGATGGCCCATGAGTCTCACTCTGCTTCCAGAGCTGCCTGAAGACCACAGATCTTTGCTCTGCAGAAGAACAGCTGTGCTTCAGAGTCTCTTCTCAAGGCTTACTGAAAAGTTTAAGCTCCATCAAAGGAAGCTGTTTTTCCAGAGCCCAGGTTGAAGGACAGAGCTCTGGTGTATCAGAATGCTGTTTGTGTGGCTGAAACAGTCCGTTAGGCATCAGGAGGGTTTTGGGACAGAGATGGACAATCATTTGTGATCTTCTGGTCTCCTGAAATGCTCAGTGATGAGTGAATGAATAAAACCCAACTTTCCGCCATGTCTCGTCTGTTTCATCTTCTGCAAACGCGTACACCCCACACCCAGCTGAATGGGGAGAGTTCATCTTGAGTATATAAACATCTCCCAAACTTTATGTTCATACAACATCTCCTGCTCCTTCCTGGTCCCACGCTTGTGTGTCCCCATCCTTGGAAAGATGAGGTAGAGCTTGCATTTGGCTCTTGAACTTGGTGCCCACAGTGGCAGCTCTCCAGTTGGGATCCTGGAGTCAGGACACAGATGGAAGGGGAATTTTCTTTTCTGGAGGCTCTCCATCCCAAGAGATAGGATCAATAAAGGTGTCTGGTTTCTATTCAGGTGTGTCCAATGAGTGAACCTCCCTGTACAAAAGCAGTGTCCCAGGCCACCAGAACACGTGCCATTCTGCATCCTATGCAGCTGGAGTAAAAGATCTCCTGAGGTTGATTCACAGGCTTGATGAGAGATGCTCTCTCAGTTGCATAACCCACAAACAAACTTTCTGGAGCACTGCAAGGCCCTGGAAACCTTTGGACACCCTACTTGTTAGTCTCTCCTCCATTTTCCAGATGGTGCAGATGCCTGGAAGGCACAGGGGAGGTCCTGGTGGTATTTTTCTCAGAGGGCAACTGTTGCTGGGTGTCATGCAGAAGAACAGAGCCAGTGTAGTGTTACTGCTGCCCTGAGCCAGCTCTGGAGGGGTGGGTAGGTGGCCATGCACAACCTGTCCTCAGTGTGTGGCAAGAGGGCTAAAACGGTCAGAGGGATAAAGCACTTCCCCTGAAAAGATCTCTGTGACAGACAGACAGACATTTCCAGGTCTGCCCTTCCCAGAGAGACCCCAAAATACATATCCCCAAGGCACCGAGTGCCAGGTGAGCAAGGAACGGGACCAGGCTGGCTGTGCTCAGCTCTGTGCACAGGGCAGCCACACAGATCCAAGCTGTTGACAGCCAAAAATAACTCCAGCATCTCTATAATGCTATTTAGAAAAACCTCCCTCTCTGAATGGTGAGCTTCCCCAAAGACAGGATCAATATTTATAAATGCCACAACTTCCGTGCCCCAGTGATTTATAGAGGAACCGGGTCGAGCTGGGCTGCAGCAGCCCCAGCCAGGTCCAAGAGCATTAATGGCATCAGTCATGTTTGCTGTTCCCCAGGGGTCAGGACAGGCTGGGGAAGCAGGAGGACAAGGTCTGGCCTGTGAGGGGAGGCTGCTGGACAGGGGCAGCTCACACGAAGGCTGAATTTTCCTCCCATGTGAAAACAATGAATTTCTGAGGAAATTTGGTGCTGGTGTTGATCCAGTTGGGTCAAAGTTGCCAAGTAACGCTGGCCTGTGGTAGTCTGCTTCCCCATGTCAGGAAGTGTTTGGGGCTGCCCTCTGGTAGCAGAGGGAACATGGGGCAGCCCCTGCACAGAAGACTGTCTCCATCCCCCTGTGGCCAGGATTCAGATTAGCTTGCCTCTTCCCAGGAGCGTGTCCTGCCCACACAGAGAAGAGTCTGGAGGTCAGTGCCTCAACTTTTATGGACGTAACCAAAGTTTGAGCCAATAAGGAAAACTGCAAAGAAATAATAATTTTGGGTCAGTGTGAACTGTGTTTTGTGGATTGCAATTTCCCAGGCCACACATCAGCCAGCAAGCCCCGTCCTTGCTCAGCCCTGAGCAGGGTGGCTGTCCTTCCCGACCAGACTGGCTGGCAGTCCTTCTGCCCCTCTCACCACAGCTGGAGTAACAGCATGTTCTGGGGGGTGATGAAGATGATTTTAATAACTTCCCTCATTTCTCTCATGCCTTGCTGTCCCCTCCACTGTTTCTATCCATCTGACTGTGGACTGCTGTAGAAAACAGATGGTGTTATATTTAACCCCCAAGTCATCTCCACAGCTCGAGCGTTAGCACAAACAAATGTGTCAGCAGATGGCAGGGACAACAAGCTGTGGCATAAGGATGGAGAGATGATTACCAGCAACTCCATAGATGTTTTTTCCCTGATAAAAAGGCCTCCTCTGCAACACTGCTTCCTGAAATGCCCTGTCTGGCATTTGGGCTGGGATATCCGAGGGATGGGATATGGGCTACAGGTTGGTCTGCCTGCATTACTTAGGGATAGATCCCATATTGCTACGTGCCAGCAATCAGGACCTCTCCTACTCAGTCTTCATTGATCCCACCACAGGACAGGTCCCAGTCCATGTGAAAGGACCCTTCTGAGGTGTTTGGGGCACTCCTCCCCTGTGATGGAGGCCTGGAAACAGTATTTTTTCCAGGCAGTTGCACAGGGCACAAATTCACCTGCATGGCTGAGTGATGAAGAACATCAAGCCCTTCTCTGTTTTGCTGATCAGCTCTGCTGCCTGGAAAAGAGCTCACAATCCAAACCATGGCACTACCTTGGTACCATCAGGGAACTGCAGGAGATTTCATCCCCTGCTCCTCCAGCAGAAAAAAACAAAACATGGTGGTGGGAAGGCCAAGCTTCCTGATCCCAGCCAGCAGAAGGCACTGGTGTGCAGCTGCCTGCACGCATGGAGGGCCAAAAAGAGGACTGGCATAAGTCTCTGCCCTGGCAGGAACATGGTCGATGCAGCAACTCGGCTGGGACGTGCAGAGGGACATGTGCCACAGGGGGCAGTTTGGAGGGAGAGAAGCTAAATCAGCAGGGAAGTGCATGGCTGGAGCCCTGCCAGCACCTGCCACCTCTGGAAATAGCTCTTACAGAGAACCGGGTTGCAGGCATGGAGTCCCCTTCCCTTGTGTCATTACGCAGCACGATACATAAAACATGTTGGCAGTGGTCAGTCGAGGAAGAGTTGCAGCAAGGGAGGGAGTGAGATTAATAGCAAAACAAATCAGCGCCTAGAAACAGAGCAAATGGACAACATGGAGGGATCCAGACCACCAGGGATGCTGGATGGCAGACAAACCCATGCACATGCATGGAAGGGAAAACAGGCTGTGAACAGAGCTGGCCACCAGGAGGAAAGAGGAAAAATGAAAGGAAACCCCTTTATTATCTAAATGGGGATGTGATTTCTGGAAGAACAGACTCTTCAGCCCAGGAGCAGTGTTTGAAGCACTAGAACAGCTGAGAGAGGTGTTGATGGGTGCTGTCACCAGAAAAAAATGAGAGCACAGAGATACTGGTTTTTACTTAAAGCCAAGACACGGCAGAAGAAATAGATACTTGATTCTGGACTGGGGAGCTCTGCATCAGCATGGGCCTGTGGAGGCAGTCAAGTGGAACATGTAGGGAGATGCTGAGAGAAGCAGATCTAACAGAGAAGAAATGTCACAAGGCTAACAGTTATGAGAAATGATTGACAAGGAGTGGTAGCTGCTGGTGTTTGAGACACGCTGGCTGAGATGTATATACCATGGACACTGGGGACTGAAGTGGACAGAGAAATGTGTGGCTCTGGGCAGCAGTGGAGAAACTGCTCTGTGCTCTGTGCTCAGAGTGGTCTGCAGCTTGCAGACCCAGGAGCAGGGATCCTGCCAAGCCAGAAGTTTGATGCTTTGCTAATGGAATATCTGTGGACAGGAAGGAGGACATTCTCAGACAGAAAAAGAGCTGTGGCCTGCGAGCTCTGGAAGGGGATGAACCCTCCAGCTCACTGCAGTGCATACACTCAGTGGTCCCCAGCCACCCTAAAGAAGCCCCCACTGAGGAGCTTTGGAGATCAGCTCTGAGAAAAAGGAGTTCAAGTTGAGCTGGGCTTAACCTGAGCACCACATGTGCAGATGGACCTGCAGTCTTTTAGCTTGTTCCAGCGCTGGCATGGCTAGGAGAGGCTCGAGGGATGTTACAAAGATCCCAACAGAAGCGGATACTGAGACAGGTCAATAATTTGTACAGCAAAGTTGGTGACATCACAGAAAATCAATGTGACAGATACCAGCAGCTCCTTCCAACAGGTGAGGGGTGAGTTCTGGGCCACATTTAGGGGGGGATTTTGCTTAAAAGAAGCCAGGCACTAATACCAGGGGACAGAAGAGTTGACATAATGGACAGATGCCTAGGTAAGCTGAGTCGAGGATGAAGGCATGCCTGGAGGTGTGCCAGGGCTGGATATTGATGCTTAGCTGAAAACAAGTGCTGTGCTCCATCCTGAAAGGAATCTCTGCAGCCTCCTGAAACTCCAACCTCCCTGTGAACAGACTGGAAGAAACCTGATCGCATTTAGTAATGGATCACAGACACATGATCGCTGCAACAGCAAGCACAGAACCTGGGAAATGGACTTTCTAGAGGCCATGGAAGACAGATTCCGATGGAGAAGATGAAGATGCACTGAAGAAAGCCTTTGGAAGGCCTGATGTTCTCAACCTGTTCTCCTCAGACACTGGGCCACTGTGCTCAGCAACAGAGTAGACAGTCCTGCCTCCTGTGAGAACCCTGACAGAAGATATCTTTCCCCATATACTGTACACAGAAAGGAGCAGGAACAGCCAATGACAAGGAGACGGTCCCACCTGGGAACCATTGCAATAAAAAGCAATGAAGTCCAAAGCCAAAGAAGCTGGTGAACCAGAAACTACAGAGGGCATTAGGGTGTCAGTCTGGATGCCAGTAGCTCACTCTTAAGTGAAAATTCAGTTTGGCTGGAGAAACACAGCAGTGAAATACTCTAAACCCATTTACAGTCCCTGCTTCTCAGTGCAAATGTCCCCTTCCCCAAAAGACCTCATCAGATTCAGTTTCGAGGGCAATTGAGCCGGAATAATGGGGCAACTTAGAATCTCTGAGTACAACCCTGGAATGCGCTGGCAAAGGCAAGAGGGATGGGGCAAGAGGGGGGCACAGAGACTCCTCTGCCATGAAACAGCTGCTTCTGGAGAGGAGGGGGAAGGACTGGGGCAGGAGGAAATCTGGAGTTTGGTACATGGAGAGTGCACTTTGCTTGGTAACTCCCAGTGCCTCCTCTGGGACAGCTTGGAGGGGTTGTGCATGGTGTTCCGCTCCATTAGTAATTACTTTATGCCAGCACATGTAAATAATTATTCTGGCAGAGCTTCCCAGCAGAGTGCTGTGTGCAGTCCTTCTGAGCCGGTGCAGCATTGACCCTGGAGCACAGCCTGCTCTGCTGGCTCCCTTGGAGGCTGATACCAGGAGTGATGAGATTTGTGTTTGCACGTGGACAGGTTGCAAGACTTTGCCTCAACAGCACTCTGGAAACTTAAAAGTATCTGTGCAGGTCAAGTGTATTTCCATGTCATCAAACTCACTGCTTCCTCCTGAACTCAGACCATGGGAGAGAAACTTTGGGGTTAACAAGATGGGAGAAATGCTTACAGAAAAAGGAAGATAAAAGAAGTCTCTGTGAGTTGGTATTTTCTGCAAACAGTTTTGCTTGAGACGGGGTGTTCATGCAGAAGTTATAAACCGCTGTGAACAGCAAGGTTTCCAATAGAAGGCAGAGTCCTTGCAAACTGATGTGCCTCTGTGGGGTATGACACGAAACAAATCCTTCACCCCAGAAATCTGCCTCTTTCCAAACTCCAACAGTGCCCTCAGGTGCTCAGAGGAGAAACTGCAAGTCATGGATGGAGCTTGATACCACCCAGGCTGCGGCGCAGAGGAGGGACTATGAACTAGGAGGGGAAAGATGTGGTTGCGTCGCCTGGAGCTTGGCTCACTGCTGTCCTTGCCTGTGCTAAGCCGAAATGGCTGCATCCCCCTGCCTCACTGCTTTCCCCTTGCATGGGCAGATCTGTGCCATGTGACAGCCCAGCTATCACCAAGAGATGCTTCAAGAGCATCCAAAGGAGATTCGTGGTCTGTGTTGCCTGGAAAAGATACAAATGTCAAAAGCTTGTGAAGCAGTGTGGTTTGGATTTGACCACTGGAGTGATCTCAGCCAGCCAGACCTCCTGAACCCATCCTGCCAGATGTGACCTCCTCTGAAGAGGAGAGGACTGAGTCTCAGCGTCCCAGCTTTGGAGGGGAGGTTGTGTTTCACCCCATCTGACTCCCTTCTGTGAGCTTTCCAAGCTGTGTGGAGACAGTTTTGGCAGAGCAAGGCAGGGCAGTCCTTGCTCCTTCAGTGGGCTGCGTCTCAGCAAGAGGGGCTCTTTAGGGGAACAAGAGATAAGGCTTGTTTGGATCTGTGGGACCTCTGCTAGTTCCCAGTGAGACAGTGGGAGCTGGAGACACTGCACATGCTCATCTGAGCTTCTTTGTGGGACACGCAAGTGAACCCTGGCAGCATGGTGAACTCAAAACCAGCTCATCTTTGCTCAGGTCTTCCCCTGTGGGTCACCTGAGAGTCACCTGATGGAGATTTATCCTATGGACCAACAGTTTAGGGAAGAAAACACTCAGATGGTGCCTCCATCCAGATGGTACCTCCACTCACCAGTACTTCCTGTGTAAGAATTAAGATGTTTCCAAGGGAGAGCAGGGTGTTACTGTGATGGGTAGTGGCAAGGGTACATTGGGACACTGTTCTTGGCCTCTGTTTTCTCACCATTTCCCTTATTTGGGGAGGCTACTCTTAGCCTGGATCATGGCACTGGTTTGATTTACACTACATAGCCCCACAACCCATTGGGTTAAGCAGCAGAGGGGACAGAAACACACAGATGAGGAAGGGAACTTCTTAATCTGTTCATGACCCCGTAGCCAGAGTATCATGGAACCATCCCCTCTGACCACCTTGCCTTCAGCCCTTGGAGGAAAGCCTGCCTGGCTTTTGTGAAGGCATGCTTGTGACCTCTTCTGCCACTTATACTACTTGTTCTCTTGTCTTCCCATACTACTGTCCATCATCTCCAAGGCAGAAGACTGTAGCTGCTCTATCAGCAGGCTGCCATCATCCCGTCCATCCACTGTGAATCACAGATGCTGCCAACAGATGGCAACCAGAGCTGGTTTCAGCAAAAGCCACACCTTCAAGAACTCTAGCTGCACTGCCTTGACTGCACGATGATGGGCATTCAGTTTTTTCCTCTCTCTAATTCTGGTGAAAAGCTGCTATCGCAGGCACCTGCACCAGGTGTTCACTGCATGTACCACCAGACAAAGCCAAAGCAGACACTTACAATCATTGTGGGCTTACAATGAGAGCCAAAACTTCATGCCCCACTCAGCCCCTTTAGATGGCAGAGCTGCAAATTTCTTCCCCAAGGACAAAATCCCAAGGTATCTGAGACTGGGGCTCTTCCCTGCCATAGTGGACTTGGCAGGAAAGGTTTTGCTTCTCTGGAGAAGGACCTTCCTGCAACACACAGCTCCTGCTCTGCTGTGGTTCATCATGGCCTCAGGCAGCATGAGGTGACCCTGTCGGCACACACGGATCCAACAGTGATGCTGATGGTCTTTCTAGTGTAGCAGGCAGCACTTGCTGCCCTTCATCTCACCGATGCTCCTTGGCAAGTGACAGCCTCTCCCTGTGGCAGATAGGGAGACAGTTTTTCATCTGATGCACCCTGGTCATCATCTTCAAGTCAGCTGCTGTCAGCAGCCACAGAGCAACAGACACCAGTGACTTCTCAGGGCTTCAGCATTAACTTGCTTTGATCATCACTGGCCTGGTAATAAAAATAACCAGATCTGGGTCCAGCGTATTTTCATAGATAGGAGCACTTACAAGAAGACTGGTGGAGTGGGAATTGACAGCTGCAACAGAGAAAACTAGTTGCAGGAGACCAGCAAAGGACTGTAGTCTGAGCAGGCACCCCAGGACTTCTCTCCACCCCCCACCCCCCCAAGAAAATGGCCTGTCCTGCTTTTCCTGCATTTAACAAAAGTGACCTTGAAACCTGCTGCTGTGATGTCACGTCCATTCTAAAAGACAGAGTTATGCCTGTGCCACTGAGGTCCCAAACAAATGCCATTTCCCTGGCAGAGCACAGAGGCCACAGAGCAGAGCAGGCCTCATCATGATGTGATAGGTTTCTAACTAATACCCATCTGTTTGCAGGCTGATCTGCCCAAACACACGCCAGCCCCAGAATTTAAGCTGTATCTCTGTGGCGAGGGCTCAGCAGTCCTCGGACCCCCCATGCCAGGCCCTATCTGCCTGCTGCTCTCTATCAGGTCACACACAGCCTGGTCACTTGGCTAGAGAGGAGCCTGGGAGCTGCCTGCCAGTACCTGTGAGGGTGAGGTCTTACAGCCGACTGTCTCAGTGGAGGTGGGGGATGATGATCCACACAGCAGCAAAGACACTAGAGTTGGTAGGCTGGTAACTATTGAGGCATCTGAGAACTGGCTGGTGGGAATGGGGACTTCTCCCCCCAGGGTGGCAGGACCATCAGCCCAGCTGAAGTGCATCTACAGCAGTGCACAAGCAGAGCAACAAGCAGGAGGAACTGGAGGCCATCGTGCAGTGAGAAGACTATGACATAGCTGCCATCGTGGAAATGCGGTGGGATGACCCCTGTGACCTGAGTGCTGCAACTGATGGATACCAGCTTTTCAGAAGAGACAGGCGAGCAAGGCAAGGTGGTGGAGTGGCCTCTCTATGTCAGGAAGGGATGTGAAGGTCTACAACTGAATGATGGTGATGACAGGGTTAAGTCTTTATAAGTAAAAATTAAGGGGAAGGCCAGCAAGGCAGATGTTGTGGTGGGAGTTTGTTACAGACCGCCCAGTCGGGATGATAACTGGTGAAATACTCTGTAAGCAGCTGGGAGAGGTTTTGCTACCACTGCCTCTTGTTCTCATGGGGGACTTCAATTTCCCAGATGCAAGTTGGGAATACAATACAGCAGAGAGGGAAGAGTCCCAGAGCTTCCTGGAGTGTGTGGAAGAGAACTTCCTGATGCAGCTGGTGTAGGAGTCAACTAGAGAAGGTGCCCTCCTGGACCTGCTGCTTGTTAACACTTGTAGGAGATTTAAGAGTCGGAGGCCATCTCGGGCTTAGTGATCATACAAGAATAGTTTTCAATTCTTGGAGAAGTAAGGAGGGGGCTCAGAAAACTGCCACCTTGGACTTGTGTGGGGCAGACTTTGGCCCGTTCAGGAGACTGACTGGCAGTGCCCCTTGGGAGGCTGTCCTGAAGGGTAAAAGGAAACCCAGGAAGATTGGAAACTCTTCAAGAAGGAAATCTTAAGAGCACAGGAACATGCTGTCCCCATGTTCCTGGGGCAGGCAGGGAAGAGACCGGCCTGGCTGAATGGAGAGCTCTGGCTGGAGCTCAGGAACAGGAGAGTTCATGACCTTTGGAAAAGGAGGTGGCCACTCAGGAGGACACAAAGATGGAGTGAAGCTCTGCAGGGAAAATATTAGAAGGGCCAGAGCCCAACTAGAACTCAAGCCAGCTATGGCTGTAGAAGACAATAAAAAGTGCTTCTATAAACATATTAACAACAAAAGGTGGCCCAGGGAGAATCTCCATCCCTTACTGGATGCAGGGGGTGACTACAGATGAGGAAAAGGCTGTGGTGCTTAATGACTTCTTTGCCTCAGCCTTCAATAGCAGGACTAGTTGTTCACTGGGTAGCCAGCCCCGCAAGCTGGAAGACAGGGGTGGGGAACAGAAGGAGGCCTCCATAATCCAAGAGGAAAAGGTCAGTGACCTGCTGCACCACCTGGACATACACAGGTCTGTGGGGTCAGATGGGTTACACCCGAGAGTGCTGAAAGAGCTGACAGGTCTGTTCCTCATGATTTACCAGCAGTCCTGGCTAACTGGGGAGGTCCCAGCAGACTGGAGATTAGCAAATGTGACACCCACCTACAAGATGGGCTTGATAAGGTGACCCACTGGTGGATGAGGGAAAGGCTGTGGGTGGTGTTTACCTGGACTTCAGCAAAGCCTTTGATACCGTTCCCCCAGCATTCTCATGAACAAACTGGCTGCCCTCGGCCCGGGCAGGTGGACACTCTGCTGGATCAAACACTGGCTGGATGGCCGGGCCCACGGAGAGTGGTGGCAAGTGGAGCTAGATCCAGTTGGCCATCACTCATCCGTGGTGTTCCCCAGGGCTCAGTGCTGGAGCCACTCCTGTTTCACATCTTTGTCAATGATCTTGAGGAGATTGAGGCACCCTCAATAAGTTTGCAGATGACACCAAGTTACGTAGGTGTGTTGATCTGCCTGAAGGTAGGAGTCTGGCCAGGAGGGGTTGATGAGGTGAGACCGCTGGTGTGAGGTACAACATGACCAAATGCTGTGTCCTGCACGTGGGCAACAACAACCCCCAGCAATGCTCCAGGCTTGGAGAGGAGTGGCTGGGGAGCTGCTGGGCAGAAAGGGACCTGGGGATGCTGGTGGACACCTGGCT
>JANHFX010023784.1:0-13989 GCA_027560015.1 Chloroceryle amazona
CTTGTTTGGCGAGGCGGTGGCTTTCTTGCCTTGGGACGAGCGACCGTCTGTAGAGCGGAGCCGAAGGGCGCAGGGAGGGCAGCGTTAGCCGCAAAAGCCAGCTCTCCTTCCTGCGCAAATCCGCACGGTGCTCTGCACACGTGGTGCTCGCGAATCGAACGACAGTTGGAGGAGCTGACCTTTACAGGTCTGTTCCAACTCGAGCTGTTGTGTGATTCACATGATTGCTCGGGCGCTCACAGTGTCCCGTTGCAGGTCTGTCCTGAGGCTGGCTGGATGTATTCCTGCTTCTGAGGATGTAATGAGGGACACTTCAGGTTTTCTTTCGCAGGCACGTGGACCCGGGTCACTTTAGACTCTGCAGTTCGCAATCAGAAGGCTCCAAAATCTGCCCTTCACCCACCCGGTTTTGCAATCACTTCCAGATGCTGGTGAAGGGCCCCTTTGATTTCAAAGGTCTCTCTGCAAACACAAAGGTCACCGTGGCAGCAGGATCAGGGCCTTAGAGAAAGAGCTTTGCAAGGAGAAGCCCAGAAATAAATAGAAACAACCATTTAAAGCCACGCTTCCAGGCAAAGGCATCACGCTTGGCCAAGTAGTGCTTTTTGTGAGACATGACACAAGTTTTAGCCCTAAGTTTTCACAGCCTCTGTCAAATAAATTGAACTTTCTTGTAATACTTTTCAGCACAACAGCAGGGCTAAAAATACAAACCGAGGAGAAGAAAAAAGTTAAGAGATACAAAGGGGAGAAAAGAAATGGCTCAGCTCGGATATAAAAATGGAGGGAAGGCCCACAAGGTACAAGTGTACAGGGAGAAAGTTCCTCATGATAAAAGCTGCAAAGGAGAAGGCCCCACTCACAATGTATTTATTCAGAGGAGATAATCCAAAAAGACAGGAGGAGCCCAGCAGGGGCTGGAAGGAAAAGTACCATGAGGTCAGCAGGCACAAATAACCCTTGGAAGGCTTCCACTCCAAAGGGCCAAACTCACTTCTCAGCGCACATCTGGACTCCACTTCCCTGTTGCTCTAGGGTTACTTCAGGTCCATCAGCATGCGACTGAGCCCCAGGCACCGGAGCACAGCACAGTCCCCAGTCTGCACTGGAGGATAAAGGGAGATCAGGCTGCGCTCCCTGCATCTCTCCCTGTTTGCAGGAACACACTCTGCCAGCTGTGGGTTTTAGCAGCCCCCACTGCGTACCTGGAGCCTGGGGTGCAAGAGGTAATCTGGGACCATCCTTCACGGCATTGCCAAGCTAGCAAAGTTTGCTTGGGGTGAGCGGTATCATTTTTCTCCTGGTACCTCCTGGAGCAGAGGAAATCAGAAAGCAGGCTGTCTCAGAGAGCTCTTTCCAAGGCTCAGCACCTTGCCAAGAATGCTGCAGTCCTGCAGACTGCAACTCGAGCAGGGCACAACTGAACCTCGAATGTGACCTGGGAACGGTAGATTTGATCCCAGTCCCAAATCCAATGGGTGCACAGACAAGAGGGGATTCAAAACACTGGTAGGCAACAGAATTAAACAGCAGGTAGCTCTTTAACAACAGGTAACAGAAAAGCGACCACAGGAGAGGAAAACTTTGCTGAGATTTGGAGTGTGAAAGTTGATGAGCAAAAGGGACGGATACTGCAGGTCAGGAGACACTTCACCATACTAGTGCTGGGTAGAGAATTACTGGCCTTTAAGGAAAGCCAGAAAAGAGAGAGTACATCTCAAAGACTTGGGGACAGGTCAGAATAGCCAAACCAATTCCTTACTGGTGTCAGACAGCCTCTTCCACCTTTGCCAATATGGGACAGCTCTTCAGGCATGTAATCTCTTTTCTGAACTGGAGGAAAGTTGAAACGTGCCTGACAGTTCAATGTTCCCATTACAGGATCACTTGGTGAGTAGCATTTAGTTTTACTGAATAATAATGTTCTGGGCCAAGAGTTTCTGGTATGTGTGCATGCTGCATAGGTTTTTTTTTACTGCGAGGAAACTTCCATTAAAATACCTCAACCGTGTTTGAGAATCAGGTTAAGGGAAAAAAACCAAACGATGCTGTTAAAAGAAAACACTCTCTGCTGTGCTTTGTTGTGAAGTTCCAGCAGCTCATTGCGTGGGAGCAGGGAATTACAATCTGACACGGGATTTGCCCTGGTGCCTTAGCTGCATCCTTTGTCATCCCTGGGGAAAACCACTAATATTTAGCCAAGCAACAAATCTTCATTCCCTCTTCCTCACCTCAAAAACTTCAATTAGAGAAGCTCCGTGTCACGTTGGCACCTTGGAAAACCAGGAAGGGATCAATGCCCACAGAGACCTGGACTCAAAGACAGCCCCTGCTGTAAAAGCTTAGAGCCTTAGCAGGCAAGGTTAAAATAGAAGTGAAGTGCATGAGAAGTCCTGTAGCATCCCACGCAAGGCGCTGTGGGTAAACTGCTTACAGGAGCCGTGCCCTCCCTGCATGCAAATTTACCAGGCAAACAAAAATGTTTGCAGCCTCCCTGTCTTCACCACTTACCACCCACTTGTGGTTGCCTTCATGCTGCACCTGCACCATCCTCTCCATTCATCCATTCCAGGAAAATATCTGCTCTGTCCCTTCCTCCCTTCCCCTCCTAGTCCAAAATCATCTCTCTCACACAGTCTCGGATGCTTCTTGCCCCCTGAACACAGGAGGGTTTAAGACCAAAGGGAATGAAGCAGCCCTTGCTGTTTCACCCCTACGTGAGTAATCAGTCAATACTCTAGAGACCATTAGCATCTGATGCTTACCCTCCCGTGGAGGAGAGTCCAATAATTACTGCTACTTTCTCATCAACTTACAGTAAGGATCTGTGGACAGTTTTCTCATTACGAACATGAAACCAAGGTATTTAAACCACCACAACAACAGTACCACCAAGACATCAAAGAGGGAGGGTGTTTGTTGTGAATGAGCTGCTTATTCTAAGAAACAATGTTGGTAACTCAGTGGGGAGCTGAGTTGTGCAGGGCTGAGCAGTGGGAAAGAGCAGTTTGCTGAGAACTGCTCTGCTGCCAGCAACTCCTCTGCATCCCTCACCTCTGGAGGGGCAGGAGACACACCTCCCAGCCTCTGTCCAGTCCCTGAATTTCTCATCTTATTTACACTGGTGTTAATATCAACTAAAGTTGCTTTAACTGAGGTCAGAGATTAGACCCAAATGTTCTGCCCGGTGTTTTTAATCTTCCCTCCTTCACTTTCATGCCAAACTCTACTTTTAGAGCTACGTGAAAGAATCATCAGTGCTTTTAAAGAATTCAACCAGGGCGACTATTTGGAGGATCTGAACAAATAAACCCCAGCTTTTAACTGTTGTTCACAGCAGTGCAGAACTAATTGAGCTCGGGGAGAGTTAATTGGATAATTTTATTTTTATTTATTTATTTTAAATCTCAAAGTCCTCCAACTTGTTGACTGAACCCCAGATGTTTACTACAGAGGACCTATGGCTTGATCTGAAGCTCAGGGCAAGAACTGGTGTGGTGGTGTTCAGCAGAGATCTTACTGTTACAGAAGGGAATCAGGCTTCAAGTCATTTTTCATTAATTAAAAACTATTCACTATCCCTTCTGAGTGTTCCCTGCCCCTCCTGAATGGCCTCCTTTTTTTTCATCAATTACATAAAACAGGCTTCTGAATGGTGTTTAAAAACAACTTTACTGTCTCAAAGCAGTGCCTAGCATCTTCTATCTCTGACCTGTTTACCACCCTCTTCTCTGTCCTGGGCAATTAAAAGGTTGAGGAGTGCAGCAGCCTGAGTGTAATTAAATGAACAGGCCCCAGTGGCAGAGCACTGGGAGGTTAACTGAGTGCTCAACCTCTATAGCTGATGCAGACTCTCTTCCAGAGATGCTCATGTCCTGATTAGATGCACATTAATTGAGATACCGTGCTCATTTATGCAGAGGCTGGATACAGCTGCAGGGAGGCTGAGAAAAGCAGAGGAAAGGGGGAGGAGAGGAGCTGGAGTGGTTCTTGTCATGTGCAGGAGGAGTTCTGTCCCTTTTCTTCTGGGTAATTTCATGGGCAGAGACTCAAGAGCATGAGCCTCCTCTTGCTGTGGCCCGTGTGACCTGGCTCACAGCTGAGGTGGAATAGGGAAATGCCACCAGAATAATACCCTTGAAGGCACACCATGAAATACAGATGAGGATCCCTCACAGGAGACCAGAGGCCCTAGGAGACAAATCCTGAACCACGGGAGCTGGTGGGGATCATTCACTAACAGCAGTCAAGATCTGGGCTGCCCTTCCTTAAAAAGGCCATGAGAGCTGGAAGGATCACGTGGAAAAATCTGGTCTGTCTGAAGGAGAAACTTCAGAGTTCACACTGATGGCGTAGATTGGGGAGGCTCTCGAAAACAACGTGAAAGTCTTGTGGCCAACGTGTCTGATAACCCCTTACATGAGCAATAGCTGCTTTTGTGAAGCTGTGGATGACTTCTGCAGAAGATGCCTCTTGGTGTGGGCCAAAATACATCACAGTGGGACAGGAGAGTAGGATGTAGTAGCTTTTGTGGGTCAGCACTTCTCTTACACTGAAGATTTGGGCAGGCTTCCCTCTCCATCCAGCTTCTGTCCTATTCTGGGGGCAGAATGGAAATTGTACCAAAAGAGTCTAATTCACATCCCTTTTGTGTTTAACTGGTGTAAATGGCAGGGCAGGTTTGGTGCCCCTTACTCTCTCCTGCTCCAGCCTTTTTCTGTCCCACTCTCATAACTTTTCTCCTTTGCTTAACATCTGGATTCAACTATCACACAGCGGGCTTTCTCTAACACATTCCTTGCCTCCCTCACTGCTTCGTGCCTCGTAGGGTTTGTCCTGTCCACAGAAGAAATAAACACAGGGGGAGGTCAGAGAGAGACAAGACAGGGCAGGACAAGGGCATCAGTAGGTGAAAAACATTTTTCTTTTCCTTCCCTGAACCCAGCTCTTGGCCTGTTTGACAAGGGCTCTCAGATGCCTCGCAAATACAGGGATCCCATTCAAACCCACTGCAAAAGCCTTCTGAAGCTGTCCCAGGAGTGCTGGTTTTGTCTGCTGGAGACCTCTGAGTGAGTGCAGCCACCCCTGCCAAACTGAGTGCTGATGGCTGAGGATTGCAATAGAAATTACAGTCCAACAGCTCAGGCCCTTGGTGGGTTTAGAGATAAAACTGGGTCAGGTCTAGGAGCAGTGGTCCACTCGCCCCACTCTCCTGCCCTCCAACAGAGAGAACCACACGTTTCTGGGAAAGCAACCAAATCACCTGCTGTGAACATCTGAAATAACAGCCCTCGGGGACATCTACTGCCCCATCTCAGTCACAGGTTGGCTTTCACTCTGAAGCATGTGGATTTAGATCCCTTCTAGCTGACTTCTTACACTGATGTGATCTGAGCTGGGCACAAAATACAAAGCCAGGTCCTCTGTGGCTGTTAACTGGAAGAGTCAGTTTGGAGCACTGCTTCTTTCCTCCTGCTGTGGTCTTTGGCTGGAGTGTTGAGGGACAGGCTCTTCCACTGGAATTTCATGTCCTGCAAGACCTCAGCTCAAAACAAGGAGTGAGAGGGCATGGCCTCACCCTGGTGCCTGCTCCCCTTGCACAATTATGCTCTTGAGGACACCAGCAAGCAGAAAGTGCTGAGGAAGGAGATGCCACTGTTGGGATTGCCAGCTCTGAACTTTCCTTAAGGTATCTGAGTATTTTCTTGGGAAAAGGAAAGTGGAGAAGCAAGCACTATCGCTCTGAGAACACCCAGTTACTTCATGATTAGGGCACTTGCTTGGACAGGAAAAATTCAGTTTTGAGCCTATATCACCCAACTGGACACTGATCCTGGAGTCTTGCATCCTGGCAGAGCACAGTCCGGGTCCCCTGACATGCTGGGAGGGTGTGCTCAGCTTCCCTATGATGGTGTGATGTTTAGTGTACAGAAAAGAAAGGAATGAAAGTGGTATCTCACAAACCAGACTCCCACTGGGTATTCTGAGGAATCCAGTTCGTAAGGTGATCTCCACTACACTCCTGATGGTGCTGACTCGGAAGAGGTTAATTTAAAGCAGCACAGTTTATGCTGGAATGATCCCAGTGGAAATTAGGGGAGGAAAAAAACCCAGGTGGTGAGTTCTTGCTTCATATATCTAATTGGGAAGCTGACCAAAGTCTACATAAAGCAACATCAGTGTTGAGTTAAGCAATATCCTTTAAAACAAAAAGGACGTGAATCTCCTATGCAAGACAAGCCTGGTAAAAGAGATAAATCTAAGCAAAGCCCTCAGATTCTTAAGGGATATAAATCTAATTAAAGTGATATAAATCTAACTGAAGAAATAGACTGTAAATCCAGCCAAAATAATATTCACCTAAGGAAAGCGATGCAAATGCACTAGAAACACCATAAATAAAATCAAAACAATATATAGGATGTAATGGAAGCAATCCGAAACCTAAATCAAGTGATATAAATACAACAGAATGATATAAAACTAATTAAAGTGATTTATAAGATGGACATTTCCAAAAGAATCATGGCCCACAGAAGATGAGAATAGCTGAAGAGAGGGACCAGGATAGGTTTGCGAGCAATAAAACCACCGGCAGCTACGAAGAACAAACCCAGGTTAATTTGGTGCTGTGCTCCAGGGCAATCTCCAGTTGCAGTGGCAGGGACGAGCTGCTGGGTGGTTTGGGGCTTCCCCTCTCCACTGACCTCCAGAAGGTTCTGGCTCCTCTGCAGACAAGGGGACAAGAGCAGAGGCAGCCAGCACAAGTTCTGCCTGAAATCTCTTCCCCAGGGAGGCTCATTTCCATTTCAAACTTTCCAATACACAGTGAAGCAACAAAAAGAAAATGAAGCATTGGGGAATTTTTTCCACTTGAGTTGTGAGCCATGAAGCCCTCCTTCTCCCTTCCCTTCCCATGTTTGAAGGCTTAACTGTCCCAAATCTTCTGTGTTTGCAAAGAGATGCAGTAGTTAATATTTTTCTCTTCAACTGGAAAAAATCTCTTTGGTAGTTTCCTTTTTCATCCACTTTCACAAAAAGTAAATGCCTAAGGATCTTTTTGGTTTCGCTTAAGTGATTTAATGATTGACCTAATATGACCAGAATACAAATAATTCCTAAAGCTGTTGCTTGTCTTTGGAGAAGAAAAAAAAAAGCAATTTCAGAAAATAGTCAGATCTGCTCAAAATTCTGTCCTCCTTTAGCCAAAAGAAAGCTTTTTATTTTCATTCTGAATAATAAAACATCCTCAGTTCAGCTTTATAATTGAGCTTTTCCCTTCCAATCTTATTCCAAAGCAAAATGCCATATGTTTTAAACTCAACGATTTCAAAATTTTCTCATGCTTAAAACTCATTTGGCTATTTGAGCCTCTACAGTGGTCTGATTTTCATTTTTTCCACAGTAAAGGAAAATATCTGTTTTGTGGAATCTTACTGAAAAGCAGCAAACTCCTCCCAAAACCCCCAACCCTGACAATTTAGGTTAGAAATCAGCCTGGAGGAAAATGCAAATATTTATTTTTTTTTCTGGCAGATTTAGCTGGAAATGTTTCCTATGCTTTTGTGGAACGTTAAAGTAAAATTAGGCAGTCTGTGGGACTGATGGACCCACGGAATCAAAGAGCTTTAAAAACCCCAAACAACAACAGGGTAACCAAAACATCACGCACTTCATCTATGGGCAGATGCAGTGTGGTCTGTGTCACCCAATCTTATGTCACGTTAAAGCTCATCAGAAATAGTTTTGCAAAGTTCTATTCTGTTCTATTCTATTCTATTCTATTCTATTCTATTCTTGTTCCTCACTACCTATATATATAAGTAGGGCAGAACTGGTTCAGGTCCAGGTCATAGCCCTAGTTTCACCAACTGATCACAGCTCTTAACCAACGCTTGTTGTAAATCTTTGCTGGGTGATGCCAACAAGCCATCAGACTACAGATGATGGAAACAAATCACCCCCCCGTGCCAGTTTCTGCAGCCCATCCTGCAGCTCCCAAACCCCGCTGCTGCTTTGGCTCCAGCTCCCGGGTACCATTATCCCGACACGTGGCTCCTGGAAACAGTCCACCCTCCCTCATCTCTATCTTCCCAGCTCAAGGTCCTCCTGCCTGCTGTCCCTGCAGGCAGTGAGATGGAGGCAGGCCAAGGGACAATCTGTTCCTCATTGAGGTCATCCTGCAGCTTGCTGCTGATGTGGCGTTTGGGGGATGGAACAAAACAATAAAAAAAAAAACAACCAAACCCCCCCTTCTTCCTCGCCTGGCCTCAGTTCCAGTACTGCTGGGGGACTGATAAAGCATGAGAAGCACTAGGCCAGCAAAAGAAACCTAATTCTTCCAGGTAACCCTTTCCACCCCCCATCCTACTCCCGGACTGGTGGCTAAAAACCATGACAACTCACCAGCTGGGCACAGTACCAAGGCATTAGAAGAGTATTTTTTTCTATCCCTAATCAGTCTTTCCAAGGTCTTTTTCTGCTTTTGTCTCTCCCCCAGTTATTTCAGTGAAGGGGCTTCCCCCACCCCTGCCCCCAAAGGCCCCCTGTGCTGGGAAGTTCTCCTTCCCTTTGGCTCATCCAAGCAGCTCTGTCATTTTAATAACCCCGCTCCAAGTGCAGCTGCCAAGCTCGGACAGTTTCTCAGATTCTGGTGAAAAATCACAGCTGTCTGAGAGTTTCCTGTTGCTTTGCCTCCCCCCACTCGTCCCGCCACTAAGGAGGTGGGGAAAGCAGGAATGCAAATGCTGAGAAGCCGCCTTCAGAGCTGGGAAGCTTTTTCTTTCCTCCAGTGCATCAAAGGCAAGATGCTTCTGCCTTCCCTTTCTGTCTCATGTGGGAGAAGACAGCAGCATCTTTTGAGAAGCTACCTGTTCCCAAATCCCAGAGCTCCTAACCCTACCTTGTGAGAGAACTAGGCTCTGAATTTCAAATTGCCAGAAGTCTGAAGAGGTTTGGCTCAGGCTGTTCCTCTGGAGGTCGGGATGTGTCTTTCAGTCATGCCGTGGTGTAAAACCAGAGCCCTCCTATTAGACAGGGCTTCATGGAGGCAGGGAAGTGTGAAAGAAAACAGAAAGGGGGCACGAGAACTGGAGGAAGACAAGAACTACCGCTGGGAAGACTGGGAAGTTCCCTTTGTGTTCCCAAAGCACTGTGGCGTGAAGCTCAGAGCTTGGCTGAGGACAAAACAAGATGGTCCTGCTTGTAGCTGCCCTGCCAACCACTTCCAGGCTGGGCAGCCTGCAAGTCACCGCGAGTGCCAGGCCTGAGAGAATACATCCCGCTGTTTGTGGGGCACTGCTGCAAGCAAGTCTCCAGCCCAGAATTAATTGAGCAGCTCTCAGCACTGCAGGAGAAATCACATTATATTCCCTTCACAGCTCCCAGGGCAGGACAGCAAGAGAACGAGAATGCCTGAGTGGGATGGAGCCACAAAAGGGTCAGGGCAGTCTTGTCTGTATTAGCGAGACAAGAGATACTTTTTACTTAAGATAAGAGCCACTAACCACAGCAGGAGGGAGGCAGAGCCTGGCACTTACTGCTCTGCCTGTTTCGAGCAGAGGCGGGAGAGCAGAAGCTCCCGAAGCACACGCTGTACCCTGACAGGGTGCACAGAGGGGCTCCACTCCCTGCAAACACGCTCAGAAAAGGCTTTTTCAAGAAGGGGCTGGATTAATGGGGAAAGCTGTGCCTGCGGTGACGCTAAGGAGGTTTGTAGCACCACTGGCAACAAAGGCTGGGTTGTGTAAAAGAAATATCCCCTTCCTCCTCAGTGACGCTGCCTCGGGGACCGGCTGGGGCTCTGTCCCAGCCAACCGATGCTGGGGGTTTCCCTGGCCCTGACCAACAGCTGCTCCCATGGGAAGAGGCCAGCCCAGATGTACCAGGAGATGAGGAATGACCCCTGTCCCCCAGGAAAACATCCCCCTGGTTTATGATTCACGGTTACGGGAGGCTAGTATGTGCATGTAGCCTCTTGCGTGCTAATCACAGCTGAGGATGGAGATGGGGGAGGTGGCAAGTGCAAGGGGATGGATTCCCATTCCCTGATATGAAGAGATCCAGACAGCCTGCTGAGTCAGCGCGGGGTCAGCAGGGTGAGGCCAGACAGGCTTTGATTCCCCCAGCAACTGCCTTTCAGCTGATGCCTTCCCACCACCCAGCTCGGCCCCTGGCGTAAGAGCTAGCTTATCCCTCCACCTCTCTTTCTCACCATAACCTTAGCCGAAGCCCTTCCCCACAATCACATGGCAAACATGGCTCTGTTTCAAGGGACAAAGTGCAGGAGTTTCTCATTAACAGAGAATGAAAACTGCCTGCTGTGATCCAGCTGCAATAACTCCGTTGGAGGAGGAAGAAAAAGCTCCGCGGGGGAAGGAGGAGGTAAAAAAGGAAATCAAACAAGCACAACTGCCTCACAAAGCCCGAGCCAAGAACTCTAAGCCTTGTGGTGTTGCCCCTGAAGTCCTTTCCCCATGCACCCTGCTGAACCCCCACTGACCCCAGCATGTCATGCTGGAGAGGGCCTTGTTCTGCTCCCCGAGCCCGTTGGGGGATTCCAGCTGCAATGACCTTGACTTCAGCGTAACACCAGCAAAACTGCTCTGGATGGA
Source organism: Chloroceryle amazona (assembly GCA_027560015.1). Lineage (NCBI taxonomy): Eukaryota > Metazoa > Chordata > Aves > Coraciiformes > Cerylidae > Chloroceryle > Chloroceryle amazona. The sequence continues at coordinate 10,614 of JANHFX010023784.1, forward strand.
CTCACATCATCTGTCTGGGGCTTCCCTGTCTCGCCCAGACACCTGCAGCCCATCCCAGGACGTCAGGAGCAGGAAGAGCACTGCCTTCCCAGGGTACTTAGGAGCAGGGAACTGAATGAAGAGGAGTAGCAGGAGAAAGGGAAGTGGTTGCTGCAGTGTTTACATCTCCCCTGTTCTGCCCCTACAAAGAAGAAACTGAGATTTTATTTCCCTGAGGCAGCTCCCAAAGAATTTACCCGACATTCAAAGGAAAAAGCCTCTTTTTTTTTCCCACCTACAGACTTGGCTGCAAAACCAGCCTCTCGCTCTACAAGGGGAAAAAAACCCCATATTGTTAATAAGAGCCCACTACTGCCAAACAGACGGACCCACGTGGGCCAGGGCTGTGAGTAGGAGTGAGACAGGGAGGGAATAAAGTGGCTCTTTATCTGGCGCCTGGGTTGCCCGGGCTAGGGGTGATGCATAGTTAGCATAACTGGGAAGGTCAAGATTCATAACAGCCTGAAGAAGGGGATCTTCCTTCTGGGGGAACTGGGGGAGGAATAAGGAGGAGTGTCCGATGAGCAAATGGCCAGAGGGTCATTGACTTGCACGTGGCTTTTTCATACTGCAAGGGAAAGGAGGTGCTGTGGTAGGAAGTGTTGTGTGCATCACCCAAGTGACAGCAACCCAGATGAGCTCCTTCAGCAGCAGCAGGTTCCTAAACCGTTGGGGATGATGGAGAGGACACGGCAGAGATGGAGATGGGGAACTGAGTGGCTGTGGGAGAGATGAAGTGACAGCACAGGGCAGAAGAGAAAATGCTGAGTTGGGATAAAGCAGAAGCACTGTTTTCCTTCCACTGCATTGGCTCAGCACCAGAGAAAGCCAGGGGAACAGTGTTTGTTTGTGATGGTTTATGGTGGAGTGAAACAAGCTGCTTTCCTTTTACCCCCAACACACACATTCACATTGCTGGCACTTTGTGCAGCAAGCTAATCTACACTGAGAAGGACCTGCCAGCATCTGCTGCAGCTTTCTCAATCCTCCTCTCCCCCCTCCAAGGGAAGTTATAAACAGTAGAATCATCCTTGCATTGTCCTCCCAGCAAATGCCTCTGCTTTCCCTCAGGAAGAGGTGGTGGAGTTGGCCAGGGTGACATGCCATTCCCTTCCCAACTCCTGGTAGAACCTCTTGTTGAGGGTGAAGGGCAGGTTGCAAGAGACAAAGCCCCGATCCTATTGCCATGGAGATGTTAATTCAAGCTGAGTTCAAAGGAAATTTGTTCCAGCTAAAGCTAACAAGCCTGCAGGAAAGCCCTGCTGTCAGTTGAAAGAGGCCAGCCTCTCATAAAAGGGGAAAGAAGGTGGGATCAGAAAGAGGGGCCCCTGTTCAAAACATGAGCTGCAAATAGACTGTGCCTGTCCTCCCCGGTCAGGGCGCTCTGCTGGGGTCTGTGCTGATGACCATCGCACACGCAGCTCCCAGGCAAAGCTGTCTGCCTCCTGCCACGCTCCAGCCAACACTGGAGGCAGGGGGGGAGAGAGAACCCTTGACATAAGCGGCAGAGCTCCTGCCTTGCTGCCATACAAGCATTAAATACACCATGTGCTAACCAGCACCTTGCAAGGGAGTGCCTGAGGACAGGACAGCGAGGGGCAGGACAGCCCTGGCTTAGCCTGGCGCTGAAGTCTTTCAGTTTTTAATGCAGTTTCAGGTTTTAGTGAAAGTGTTCCATTTGGTGTAATGATTAATCTTGGCCAGGGAGACTTGCTGGTTGGTGTGGTACCTTGTCCTCATGGCTGGCAGTTCGGGAATGCTCTGTCTCAGAGCTGAGGGTGAATATTCACAGCCTTGCAGAGCATGGGTGGGACTGACCCGGTCACTGTGTGGCATTGCTGGAGGGCATGAGGGTCCAATAGAGCACCTGGAGAGAAGGCAGCTGTGCTCTCCCGCACAAAACATCCTTCAACTAATCTTGAGGAAGTGGTTGGATGGGACTTTGGGCAACCTGGTTGAGTGGGAGGTGTCCCTGCCCATGGCAGGAGAGTTGGAACTGGACGATCTTTAAGGTCCCTTACAATCCACCCCAGTCTATGAGTGTGACTCGTGGGGTGCGAGAAAGGCAGACACCATAGTCCGGGCTGGGCAGTAGAGACAGGAGGGCAAGCAGAGCTGCAAGGTCAATAAACAGCCTTGAAAGAGATGATGAAGCAAGCAGCTGCCAACCCCCTCCCCTGCCCTGCGGGAACACTTTGAACATCTACCCTGCGTCAGAGCAGGAGTGGGCCTGCTTGCTGCAAGATTGGGAGAATTATGAGCAGCCCAGCTTAGTATTAGAGACATTAACTGTGGTTTAAAAAAAAAAATTACAAAAGAACAAAACCCCCAAACTCAGAGCAGACGCTTCCAACAGAGCTAGAATATCTCCCCATCTACTCCTCTGGTGCCAAGAGGTGAAGCAGGCGCAGGAGTCAAGCAGCTCCCTGCCAGCCAATGCAGCCAGAGGAAGAGAGGAGGATTTATCTGTACCGGGCAGCCCTGGAGAAACTCCTGGCTGGCAAAGAAAGCCCCGAGGGAGTTCTTCACAGTCCCTGGCCGCTGCAGAACTCCGAGGGGCTTGTAGGAAACTGCTAGCAGCACATTTCTCCTCCCATTCCCCCATCTCCCTTTTCCTCCTGCCCATCTCCGCTGCCTTCTGCTGGGCTCGGAGCTACTGCCGGGAGAGTGGCAGGGAGCGGTACGAAAGCGCTGACAGCCAGTTAGTGCTGCAGGTTTCACATCCCGCTGGTTTAGCAAGACTTGGGCCCTCTCCTACCTCTTCCTTTTCTTTCATCTGCCCCTGCTTCCAGGCTGGAGCTTGAGGCTGCCGGAGAACAGGAAAAAAAATTGCTAATGGACAGCAGAGCCGTTTCCCAGAAATCAGAGGAAGAAATTTTTTTCTCCTTCCTCTTCTTAACTTTTTATCTCCTCCTCTTATCATGTCTTGGCCTTTTTCCTGCCACCTCTCCCTCTGTTGGACTCCTTTCCTTGCCACCAGGCTCCTCTCCTCCTGTGTCACTGCTGAGAGCACGAGGGGCTCCCTCCCAAAGCAACGCTGACTTTTGGCCTGCTCAGCAACGTGCCTGAGCAAGAGGAGAGAAAGTAAGGAAAAGGGGAAGGACAGGCGTGGGTTACCAGGAGCTATTAGGGCAGCGAGAACCTGTGTGCAGTGAAGTGGAGGAGGAGACCTGAATATGCTAGGGGTGGAAATAACAGCAGGATACTTGGCATCTCTCTAGCCTCCTTCATCCTTGCACTGTAATCTCAGCGACAGGGTCACAGCATGGCCATGGTCTCACAGCCCCGAGGTGGCAGAACCAAGAGGAGAACCCAGAAACTGGACCCTGCTCTAAAC
>JANHFX010023784.1:18276-56177 GCA_027560015.1 Chloroceryle amazona
CCCTGCCTGCTGGGAACGGGCAGGCAGGCTGCTCGAAAGATGCTCACCCCGCTGCTCACCCAGGTGGGAGCAGCAGGGCTGAGAGCTGCTGGGAGCTTCTCTCTCTCACAGGTCTCCCTCAACTCCCCTCTCCATCTCTAGTGCTCGAACACAAGCCCCAAGCCCAGGGAAATTGTGCGGTCCCACAGCTCGGAGGGGGGCAGGTGGGTTCGGCACCCCTGGCACCCGCCTAGCCCGTGTCCTCACACAAGCAGGCTGCGTGGGAGATGATCTGAACGCCACACGGTGTGGGCACATGGATGCAGAAGGTCATTGAGGAGGACTAAGCACCTCTTGTGTACTCCCAAGATGGATTTCCATGTCTTCCCATTATAGCACAGGGCAGAGGGATGGGCAGGGTATGGGGAGCTGAGATGGGCCAGAAGATGCTAAGAGAGGCTTGCAGAGGTGACATAGGGGAGGGGGGATTTGAGTGGCCACTTAGGCTGTACCAGCTGGCCTGAGGGTCCTCTCCCTCACCACTGGGATGCTCAGAGAGCCCTGCTCTATAAAAGTCACTAAAAGTGCTCTGGGAGGGACCTCTCCACTCACTGTTTCATTTTCCTTGCTGCATGTGCAAGATGTAAACACCGAGTCCAGGAAAAGCTGAGCACTAAACCCTGCCAGGTGAGACATGGGAGCCTTCCAGTGGGGGCCAAGAGACCTTCATCCATCAGGAAGAGGCTTTCCCAAATCAGCTGCTCATTGAGCAGCGTGCGTGCTCCCCAGCGAGAGTGAAGGTGTCCCTCATGGTGTCCACATATACACACTGCCTCTCTCCCCCTCCTGCTGCCACCAGGACAGGGCCTCCAGGACCAGTACGAGCAAGTAGGTGGAGGCAGCTCCCTGCTGCACCCTTCCCTGTAGCAGCAGAGGTGGCACTGGGTGGCAATGTGTCCCCTTAACACGAGGAACTCACCCCAAAAGGCTGTCCCAGGCAGCCCAGAGGGCAGGATGATTGCTGCCAGGGCACAGGGAGACGGGCAGGGAGTGCAAGGCAAGGGCAAGCGCGCCCTTCCCCGTACCAGAAGAGAGCTGCAGCTCCCCCAGGCCTACAGCTTTCTCACCCAACCTTCCTCCACCCCCCTGGCTTTCCTTCCTGGGTGCCAGCCAGCCCCATGACGCTACGCTAGGCTGTGTTTGGACATGATGAAGCCTCAAACTTAAATGCAATTAATGTAATGAAGACCAGTAGCTAGTGCATGCATGGAGCCAGCAGGAGGAGCAGGGACAGCTCCCGAAGTTACCCAAGCTCCAGGTGTTCCCTGCCCATGCGCAGCAAGCACCAGCCCTTCTCCACTCCCTGGCACTCCTGTGGCCCTGCCGAGCTGCAGTGCCAGCACATGGCTCAGAGATGCCTGGGAATCTCCCCCTTTATTTTACCCTCTTTCACAACTATACCACCACCAAGGAAGCCAAATCCTGCCTCTCTGCCAGCAGCTCACTGCTGGAGAAGCAGGCTCTGCCAGGAGGTAGCCAGGTGGGGAGGCAGGAATGCAGGAGCTTCTGGGCCCTCCGGGTGCTGGGCACTTTCCAAAGCTCACATGCAACTGAAAAAAGAGTTTTCCAACCTGACTGGCCGTCCTGTTCTGTGGGGCCAGCAGGCAGGCAGTGACAGTGCTGGCTGGCACGCGGGGAGTGTGGCAGATACCTGGCCTAAGGCTGTACCCCTTGCTGCTGCTACCAGTGTCCAGTCTGCTACCCTGCACCTTATTATGGCCACTTAACTCACCACACACAGCTGCTACTGCAGTGACTGAGCTGCCACCAAGTCCAGAGAAGAGCTTCACATGCTAGTCACAGAGAAAGCCCTGCCCTGGGGAAGTAGATGAGAGGAAGGGCTGGACAGGCAGGCATCCATGGGCAAGGCTGCAGTCAGTGGCCATGTCTGTGCCACCACGTCTGCACCCGTTATCTCCCCTGACTTCGAGTTAGGTCCTCCTGTGAGGGTTCCTTGAGCCAGAGAACCCTTCAGAGGTTTGTTTTGCTGAGTGGGGGTGGAGAAGGGACCAGCATTTTCTGCCACCAGGCGAGGCAGGAGTGAAGCAGAGCCCCTGGTGCAGTTGGCATGAAGATGGAGGCTGGTTACAGGGAAGCTGCGAGGGGGATTCAGGCTGCAGGTGACCCTCTGCTCTGTCCAGAGCAGCAAGGATGCATCTGTGGAGAGGCAGGAATTAGGACAGAGAGCTGGGATAGCAGGAAGAGAGATAAAGTCTGAGCTCCTGATATTTAACAGCGGCGTTTGGAAGAAGGTATAAACAGGTGCTGAATGACTGTGAGCTCAGTGTCAGTGACGTGAGAGCTGCCATGATCAGCCTGTCCCCAGATATTTTCCAAGGCAAACATCAAACATTTTGCATCAGATACTGCTCTCCTTGGGTGCCAAATTTCACTCCCATTTGTGCAAGCTAGGGCTGGTGTCCACATGCTCCCGTTGAATTGCGGATCCCTTCCCAAGCCCCAAACACTGAGCGGCCCCTGACGGGAGCAGATAAGGGACCTGGGAAGGCAAGCTGTCTCAAGGACTGCTCCCACCTCCAGCTGAATGCCAACAACCAAACGATGGCCTCTGCACTGCTGTCTGGAGAAAAGCAGCCTTGCTGACCTTCCCTGCAGCTTGCTGATGCTGCTGTTTTCACCTGGAGAAGGGGATAGCATGACAGGGTTGGTTCCCAGGCAGTTGCCACCACCCTAAAACCAGAGGGTGGTATTCGGCTGCAGAGGGATAACGCTGACCAAGGACAAGCAAGTTCAGGCAAGGCATGCAGCAGAGTACTGCTCCTGATGAGTAAGAGTGGTGGATGCTAACCTTCCTCGAGGTCTGGTCCTGACCTTCACCCCGCCTCGGCTGCTGTCAAATCACCCTGTATTGGTGGCAGTCAGTAATCCCAAGTTTATTCTCTTATCTGGGTTTTATATTTCTCTCCCAGAGTTGTTCTGATTTTTATCCCACTTCTCCCTTCAGTTCCCAGTGTTTTCTCTCTTCTTTGTCTCTCCCCCTTCACCTCTGCCTCATTTTTCTTCTGCTGTCCTATTTTTTCTTCTGTATTTATAGAGGAAGGGGAGTAAATCAAGAGACATGCACACGCACACACACGCTGGATACTTGTCTTGCTCAGTCACAGAGTGAATAAGCCTCCTTGTTTCAACATGTTTTGCCATTTAGCTTCCTAGGGGCTTTTCAGAATGAGAATTCCTCTGAACAACCGAACACAAGAGCTGAGCTCACAGTCATTTGCTGTGCGTGGTGGCCTCATTCCTCAGGCTTCCCCCTCCCTGTCCTGCGCCCTCGATTTCCAAGAACCCAACAATGACACAGACTGGGGCCCACACACCACCTCCCTTAAAGCCTCCCCAGCAGGCAGAGAAGCCCAGCAAGGTCAGGCTGCAGCTCCCCAGGCACTGATGTGTCTCCTCGCACGGGCAAAACCTCCATCGCAGGGCATATGCCACGGGCAGCCCAGACCTTGCTCGGGTCAATCCACAGCTGTGGGACCACAGCTCTTGCAAGAGGCAAAGAAGGATGTGAGGGAGATGGCACTTGCTCTTAGCGAGGAAGATGCTGACCAGGGCTAAAGCTGAGAGCTTACGGTCACCCCCAACCCTTCACCAGCACCTGGACTGTGAACAGCCACAGCATAATGGGAGGAAGCACCTACCCCCTCCTCGGCCTCACCTGCAGTGCTCTCTCTGGGCAGAGGTTGCCCCATCCTGCTTTCCTTCCCACCGTGCTGGGCTGCTCAGTGGTCACACAGGCCTGGATGCCTTGGGAGGGACAGAGCCACAGTTTCTGTCTCCAGGTCAGGCCAGGACAAGGAGTGTTTCTCCATGTCCAGCTCTCTGCGCTACCATTGCTAGAAACAACCACTGCCTGGAGGGAAGCTTGGCTTGATATTGCCAAATGCAGAGGATTTCAGCGTAGTTTTTGTGTTAGGGAGACTTTATTAATAGCTCTCTGTCCTTTTTCTTTCCCTGCTTGTCCTTGTTTATCCTTCTCTTCTTCATCTATGTTTCCTCTCCTCTCCATCTGCCTCCTCCAGGCTCGGCACTGGGAGTCACACCCAGTCCCATCAGCATCACTTGCTTTCACTCCTGGACCTCACCAGGGAGCTGAGGCTTTGATCTCATGAAGGCAGAGACTGCACTGAGAGGGAAAAGCTGGGAACAGCTGCCGACTGGGAGAGCACAGATGCTTGGAGAGGGGGGACAGGCAACCATGGGATTGCAGAGAAGGGGATGACCTTTAGAAAGAGACTAAGGAGGAGCAAGTAGTGATGTTCCTTATATCCACCTTTTATCACCCATCCCCAAATGCAGCAGAGCTTCTTCCAGCTCCATTAGCACAGAACCTCTGGACATGAAGCCTGAACATGACATAGACTCATCAAGTCTCTCCCATCACAAAGAAAACTCTTACCACTGGTACCTTCAACCTTTTCCTAGCCTGAGCTCCATCCCATGGCACCCCTCTCCCAGCCTAGGACCCCAGATATAGCTGTATGACAAACTTAATCAGCACAGCTCTTCAGAGGGAGTGAAAGTGTCCCTGGGCTCAGGAAGGAAAGGACTGCACCAGAGCTCTGTCCCGGACGTGCCCTAGAAGCATTTCCCATCTGCTGACACATTGTACCAGTAACCTCAGTGGCCCAGCTACTGGAACTGTATCTCTCAAATCAGTAAAACAAGGTCTAGAGGGAAACAAGCTTTTAAGCAGTAGGGCAGGGGCAAAAAGGTCTCTGCTTGGGGATTTCCAGTCTCTGCCTTTGGCTTACTGGAAAACTAATGCTTTTCACCTTTGGCAGGCCTTTATTTCCCGAGGCATAAGATGGAGATGGGCATATTTTGCTGAGATATGGACCCATAGAGAGCTAGACCTAACAAAGTAATTCCTGCTGCTGGGGATGATGGCAAATTATGCTACACGTTGTCATTTGCAAGCATCAGAGGAAAAGGAGCACCCTCACAGATGATCCTGGAGGCCACAGAGCCATGCTAGCACCCATACCCCAGGACCAAGCCTTCTTCTGGAAGGGGTATGACCTGCTGCAGCTATTCAGATATCAGTAAATTCAGTCCTGCCAGCTGCAAAGCAGGGAATGTTTTCCTACGTCTTCTACAGCTGCCCAAAGCATAAGGTTATATGGACTGTCGATTTGAAATGAATAATACCTATCTCTTGCAGCACACTTTGTTCACAAAGATGCCAGAGCACTTCAGAAGATTATAAACAGGTTGGAGCAGAAGAGAGAACAGAATCACGCTCTCCCAAGTTTGCATGTGGAACCATCCATGAAATCACAGCTGCATGGTCACGAGGTTGACTAGAAAACTGCTGGTGACCACGCTCCCCAGAAGGCAAAAGACAGGCTCCCCAGAAGCCTACAGCAGAAGGTAAGAAAAAAAGCTCTGGTGGTCCTTGCCAATCCAGCTAAGGAATCCCAAATCCCAGTCTCCAAATCCCAAATTTGGAGATTGAGATTTAGTGCTGAGCAGACACCTGAGAGGTGCGACCAGCTCCACCCAACTTCCCCATCTCAGGCTGGGCCAACCTCCAGTGCATGAAAAGGAGGTGGAAAAGAAAACAAAAACTGAAAAGCAATGACACAGAAACCAAGTTAATCATCAAAGGAGGTGGGGGGAAATCCTTCCTGGCCTCTATGGGCAACCAGCAGAAGCCTTGAAATATTAGGCTTAATTAATTAATTAAAAACAAGATGAACATGGTGCAACAAGTCTTGGAAGTGCACTGAAGGCATGCACTACTGTCTATACAGTTATGCAACGTGATGATGACTGTAGCAAGGTCATCTTGAATCCAGTTTGGATCCTAGTGCAGATCCCATTGGACTGTTTCAATGGCCACCCCTGAACTCTGATCCCATGATGTTTAGAAATTGTCTTCTAATTCCTAGTGTATATTTTTGAATGAACAGATTTACCCTATTTGATCTTAACACTAGCACCATTCCTTAACTGATTTGCTTCTTTAGCTGGCATTCCCTTTCCTGGCCTCCACATGAATTTAATGCTGAGTAGTCCTTTTCCCTTTCAGCCTTTTCAAAGTTGAAGACTCAGCACAACCACTAGAAAGGGGTCCTCCCCCAGGCAGCACATATCCTCCAGTTAAATGCCCTTGTCCTGTCACACACCCTCTCACTGCTTCAGTGAATCACCCTCCTTCTGCACGCTCCCTCAGTATCGTTCTTACACAACAGGCATTTATATCCTGCCTGTAACTTGTTCCACTGATGAAGATTCCCCGTGGTCGAGCTCATAGCCTGCAGGCCTGGTTTAAGCCCTGGGCAGCTTGTGTTTGGTACCCTGGAGGAGCTATTCAGCTGCTGAAGATCCAAGTCCTTGCATCTGAAGCCAGGTCCTGACCGTCTTCACCGAGCTCTCAATTCAGCACGTCCCCTAACAGGAGAATGAGTCCCCCAAACAACTAGATCCTCCTGGCTCAGTTTTCCTTCCCTTCATCACCTACTCTGAGACACGGGGCTGGTTATCATATGGAGGCGTTGAACCCAAATTGTCACGAATATCTGAACTTAAGTTTATGCCGTATAAACTGCACCTATCTCGTACATATCACAGCTCTGGGAGCACCTGTAGATGTACTTTAAGCAGACCTGCAGCATCCTCGTTCATTCCCCATATGCTCTCTACCAGGAGGGCTCTACTGATCTATTTGGATGCTCTGCTGACTGAATCTGATACGTGTGAGAGCGACACGAAGCCTTGAACTCGTTCTGCCTGCTCTGCTGTTACCCTGGGAGCTGGTTAACACATGGTCATTGCTCAATGGTGTCTACATGCTTGATGGACAGATTTCATGTGCCTTCTTGTAGCAGGAATTGCCCGCCTGCATTTCAGCAGAACATTTTTCTGGGCCATGGATTTATTTCATATATAGGTGGAAGAAATGAGAAAGGATTGAAAATATGTAGGATGTGAAAGGGAGTGTGGATTAGTGGGTAGAGCACAGAGTAGGCAATTAGCAGACAGGTTCCCCACTCCTAGTTTGGTTGGAGTCGTTGTGAGAACTGGGGCCAGTGAATCATGGGCTGGTTGATCTAATTCTCTGTGACTCTCCATGACTTCATCAGTCAGTGGTGTTTGAAACTCTGCTCCAGAGCCTGGCTAAAGGAGTGCCCTGGGGTTGGCTTAACTGTTTTGATTCTATTTGTTTTGAAATAGACCAAATTTTTTCACTTTTTCCTGGGGAAATTCTTTTTTTAGGTACTTATCCATGAAGATTTTTGCACAGCACATTGCACAGTGGAAACACTTTAGCACAAACAATAAACTACCCAAACCTACTGGTGTATATACAATGAACAAAATGAAGTTCAAAACAAGAAGAAAAGCATCATGGAATATTAAAAAAAATAAAAATCAAGGACAGGCAAAAACCACTACAAGCAAAAAGACTACATAACAATCTCAGGGGGAAAAAAAAGTTCCATTTTAGCTGAAAACTTTCAGTCAGTTCCACAGTACGTGCCTCAGTTTCCCTAATTGCTACATGGGCTTAGCAACCTGGACCTATTTTGCAAAGGTGTTGTCAAGTTTAATTTGTGAACCTTTGAAAAACGCTCCAAGTTTTTCAGATGAAAGGCACTGCAGATGCCAAACGTGGGTGTATGCTCTGAGTCAGAGGCACAGACATGGGCATATTGTGTGATCGGCTTGACGCAGTGCACTAGATAGGAGACAGTTGTCCTCCAGAGGAAAGGTAGGGATAGCTGGTGCAAAAATCACAGATGATGCTTACACAAGTGTGAACTCATGCTATAGAAATCAGGAACCACCCTCTGGGAGGTGTAAAGACAAAGCCTGCAATAGAGACATCCAGTCTGTACTTTATTTTGGCTTCTGAAGTGCCTGACATACATGTGTGTGCACAAGTCTTCTCGAAATATTCTTGGGAACTGAAGCACAACTTGTCTAACACACCACCCTCTAACTCCAGCAGTCCTCCTGCGTTCCCAGGCAGTGGTGATGAGCACCAGTAAGACCACGTGCACCTCCAGTTTCACTAGATTCCCCAGAAGAAGCCAGAAATAACAAGAGAGAGGTGGGCCTCATCTGCAAACAACTTTTTCTTGGCATGAAAAAGACATGATGAGGTGTGATGAGGTGCAGAGAGATGATGGGGAAAAGAGCAGGCTTGGCTTTTGGGTACAGAGCAAAGCTGCTGTCCCAGGACGCGCGGAAGCAGAGATGGGTTTAGCTCTTGCTGGTCACTTGTGGACCTGCTGTGGTTCCACAGGACATGCCCGAGGCGCTGAGGCCGGGTACACGAGATGCTTTCAGAGGGAGCTGAGTTGGAAAGGGGACCAGTGAAAGTGGCATTGTACAGAGGTGACTGGCAGCAAGACAGAAAGCTGCCTGCGCACGCACGCACACGCATGCAGCATCCTTTCTTTCAGCAGACTCGAGGGAGGTTCAGCCCAGACTGCTGGCAAACAGATTCTTCTCCAAGAAGTCCAGTTTGCACTTGGCTGCCCTAGTCTGTATGTGTGTATATGCACATGAACTTCCTCCTTCTGGCTGACACTGAGCACTGGAGTTGAGGGTTCTCCAAAATTAAGCAGCAAGGGCAGATGCCACCCAAGCTATTAAAAAGCCAAACTTAGAGCTTTATGGAACATAGTGACTGTTATGAGGGATGACAACAGCCCGTCTGTGTCTGACTGAAGCAACATTAGATGACAGACATTGCAATATTTTATATCTCAAGTCTGGCTGCACTTCGCCAGTACTGCAAGAACTGGAGCAGCTAAAGCCATGGCTGGCATCAGGATAGGTCAGGCAAAGCACAGCTGAACCTCTTACTGGAGGGTGTCAAGTCTTGTATGTGCCTCTGCATGGACAGAAGAATCAATAATAAACCTTCTCCCAAGCCCACTTACTCTTGAGTCTGCCTAGATTAGCTGGATTAAACTCATTTACTCGGGATTTACATCAGTAAACCCAGGATGAAAAAATTCTGTCCTTAATCTTTTGATGGCCTTACTGCAAAATCCTACCAAGTGTCAGGAGAACAAGAGAAACCAAGGCCACCTTCTTCCAAGTGAGATCTCTTCAGATAGATTTGTTTTGTTTCTTAAGTATTAATGCTAGCTTGGAAAAAAACTCTGCTGAGCCTTTTCTGTACACATGAGAACAGGCACCTCCACCCTCCAGTATTTTTAATTACTTGGAGATCTATAGGACTGTTGATGTTGTAAAGAAGGAAGGCTCAGCCCAGGAAGCCAGAGGGAAAGGAATATACATATGTCAGCCAATCCCTTTCTTTTATGAAATTCCTTTTTAAAAAATAGCATTGTCCTTTCCTGTGCCAGAGAATGGCTTCTGACTCACGACAGACTAGGTCTTACTAATAAAAAAAACTGTCCATTAGAAACTACTGCAAAAGGTGCAGCCTTTCCTAACAACTATTATCCCCAAAACACACTGTATATTGAGTTGTTTCTCATATATAGAGAGCCTTAACGACATCCAGGCTGTAAGGGATGAATCTGTGAGCCAGGGGTCCCAACTGCATTTCAGTTGAAGAGAAAGAAAGAAAAAAATAAATTATCTTTCCTTCTGCCTCATTTTGCACAGACGAAGCCCTCAGAAACCGTATCTGTAAGACAGGCTCTTCCTGGCTATCTCATTCCCATATCAGATCCAAAATGTACGCTGTTCCTGTTTGGGGCTGCACCTCTGTTTCCTCCACACCTAAAAAAGGGCTGCAAAATGCAGACCTGGATTTTACTTCCACTATTTAGGGCACTTCCAACTGGGGCTTTGTTACGGATTTCTAAAGAGAAGTTACTACAGGCTAAAAATCACATTCTCCAGTGACAACCACCATTGCATGCTGCAAAAATAAAACCAAGCACAAATCTCGAGCATGGTTAATTTACACCCTGGGCATTCATCTCAGAGCAATCTCACTGAAATTCAGCGCATCACCTATGCTAAACTGATATGATAGGAGTGGAAGATCAACCTCCTGCTTTTGAAGTTGATGGAATTCACCAGTGCTTAATAAAGAGCCTATTTTTTTTTTTTTCCCTGAAATCTTCTGTGATTCCAGCAAGTTGAAAATTTCCTAGGAATACAGCTAGTGGAGAAAGATCTATTTTTGGAACTCTTTCTCAGTTCCTTTTCTTGCAAGTAATATTTTGGCAATCTAGCTGTAAAATATTTCCTCTTCCAGGTATGACATAGATACATCCCTCAGTTCAGTGGGCATTTATGGGAAGAGCTACACAAGACACAGTGAGAACAGAAGCCCTCAGTGAGAACGTGCAATGAAACAGGCAATGGGGGGGTTATTCTCTAGCCTCATTAGTGGAGCCTGCGGGAGAAACAGGACTAGCCAATGTTGACTTCAGGTCAGCTGGGTTCTCCTGATACGTGGTTGAAATGTTTCCAGGTCTAAATCAATGGACCTTGCACAAACCCAACATCAAAATCAAACTAAGATAAGAAGGGTCTTTTAAATGCAATATTTCCCCTCCCCGTCCTCCTGAATACAGCCAGCCCTAGGGGGAACCCAGTTTGAGAATGCTTTCTTCTAGGTGTTCATTTTAATTACAAACATAATTATTTTTTCTGCATGTGTATGACCCAGTTAACAAACCCATCTTCAGCACCTCGTGGTCTCTCCGACCCTGCCCACCTCTGCAAGGAGGTAACCTCAGCTCCCGGCAACAACGAGCAAAATTATTTTTGAAACAAGCGGTGGAACTGGTTGTTACATCCTAATGAAAATGATGGGGGGGTTTTATTTTAAATTTCTATGTATATAAACAGCCCTTCCTCCCAAACCTGGTTAGACAAGAATGTTCTTGGGTGTGGACTGCCTTGTATAATTAACTGCACAGCTGTAGCTTCAGATCCCTCCTAAGGTCTGTTTCTTTCTTTCTCCCTGCGTCTACCCAGCATAATCCAGGCATTCTCCTCCTCCCTGCAGGAGCTCCAGGTGCGTCACTTGGGCAGAAACTTCCCTGCATTCCACCGTCACTCCTTGCGGAGACAACGACTGGGCAGACGTACCCACTTTTAAGAGGGCTGAGAGGATCAGGGAGGGAACACTGAGCAGTGAAGCCGACTCGCCCAGTTTAGACAATGGAAACGGGCAGCGCTGCCAGGACAAACGGTACTACTGGGAAGCCAGAGGATGTGAAGAGTCCCTCTGCCCCCAAAAAAGAAGAAGAAGCGAAGAAGACCACAAGTCCTGGAGGAGGAGAGAAGGAAGCTTTGAAGGGCACTGGTGGTGCTTCACTGGAGACAGGGCAAATCAAGAGCTCCCTTTTCTCTGGGAGTGACTGGAAAAGGCCCATCATTCAGTTCGTGGAGTCATCTGATGAGAAGAGATCGACCTACTTCAGCATGGATTCGGCAGATTCAAAGAAGATGCAATATGCCAGTGGACAGATAGGAGACATGAGGAGACCACCCCTCTCCTTTGCAGAGAAAGGTGATCTCAGGAAGTCCCTCTTCTCCTTGGATTCCAAAAAGAGCTTTCTGCCTAGCGAAGGGGAAGGGAGGAAGTCATTGTTCTCTGGGGGGCAGATGGGGGACCTGAAGAAATCTTCCCTCCCTCTGGTGGAGACGGGGGACCTGAGAAGATCCACCTTCAACAAGCCTGACAGAGCAGCTGGGTCACGGCCCAGGGTGAAGCTTGAGGATGTTCTGTGTGATTCCTGCATCGATAACAAGCAAAAGGCCGTGAAGTCCTGCTTGGTGTGCCAGGCTTCCTTCTGTGAGCTGCACCTTAAGCCCCACCTGGAGGGTGCAGCTTTCCGGGACCACCAGCTCCTGGATCCCATCAGGGACTTTGAAGCAAGAAAATGCCCTGTGCATGGGAAGACCATGGAGCTGTTCTGTCAGACAGACCAGATGTGCATCTGCTACCTCTGCATGTTCCAAGAGCACAAGAACCACAGCACAGTGACAGTGGAGATCGAGAAAGCGGGAAAAGAGGTAATGCTCTTTTTATTGCACGCTCCCATCAGTCTTTCCAATGGACCTCACTATTACACCACAGCTTTTGCTCTCCAGCCTACAATCTCTCCTAGAATCCTGTCTGCAGTGTCAGTCTGTGATGCAGGGGTGGTGGATGGGAAGCATTTAGTGGAGAACTGATGTTGCCTGGGTTCTGCTGTCATTCTAACGGCTGGTTACAGCAGCAGAGCGCTGGTGTTGTGTAGCAGACTGTATTGGGGGGGTGGAGAACCCAGTTTCCACCCCTGGTTACGCCGTGGACTTTCAGCAGAAGCTGAATCAAAGCCCTATACGCTAAGTTTTCAAAAAAAGAATGTCTCAAGATCTGGCAATGTTTGTGTAGTGCTACCCACAGCTAGAAAGGTGGGGCACTGCCCAAGTTCAGGACCTCCAGAATACAGGTAGCCAGATCCGTGGCTGCTCAAGTCCCTGGTGGCTGCTAGGTTACTATTGAAAACTGCCAACTCAGCTACTTAGAGTGGGATTACGTTTTTTTTGTTTTTCTTTTCTATTACGGATATAAGAGTGTCAAGCCACACCTATGGGAAGAGTCTTTTGAAGCTTACATGAATAAAAAACCCCGGTGAAAACAAAAAACGTTATAATTTTCCCTGAAGTGTTAAGACAATGGGTTTAGAGGATGGACAGCTAAGGAGATGAGGCTGGAATGTGGAACAGTGCTCAGTCTAATGAAAAGTCTTCCACCTTTGTTTGCTTAATGTCTCAAGCCGTTTGCTTTCTGGGTGGGTGTATGATTATTCCATCATCAGCTCTAGTTCAGATCAGGGTCTCACCATGTTCAGTGCTCTACATCCTCACAGTAAGAGCACGTCCTGGCCTAAAGACCTTCTGATCTAAGCAGACAGGAGAGGAGAGACTACAGAAAGGAGACCCATGAAACGGTAACGTAGAACATTTTGCCTAGAGTCACACAACCTGTCCATGGCAGAAACTGGAAGGGCACTAAGATCTGCTAAATCCTACCCTCATGCACAGCCCAGGCCAGCGCTCTGATGCCTGCTCTGATACAGGCAAATAAAAGTACCGGCTTCTGGAAATGAACTTTGAAGAACAGCTTAACTCTTTCTGAGGTGCTAGGAAGATTTGCAAGGCTGCAAGAGCATCTTGT
Source organism: Chloroceryle amazona (assembly GCA_027560015.1). Lineage (NCBI taxonomy): Eukaryota > Metazoa > Chordata > Aves > Coraciiformes > Cerylidae > Chloroceryle > Chloroceryle amazona. The sequence continues at coordinate 31,451 of JANHFX010023784.1, forward strand.
CTAGAGCTTATTTCTGTCTTCCCATCCAAATTTATGATCTTTTCTTGCAACATCATCTCCAAGTTGCAGCCTTGACGAAAACTATACAAGGTTTCTTCTATGTCTCAGCCAGTCTTTCTTAAAGAAATTCCTGCAGGGCTTGCTAGGCTGCTGTTTGTTTCATAATTGCTATTCTTGTGTTTTTGATGTCGGCTCTCAACACCGCACATGCCTGACTCTCATAAAGCTGTGCCTAGTGTCTGTCGGGCTGTCCGATTCCTCGTAGCCATTTCTACAGAAAGAGCTTACCCATTGCTCCCCGAGGAACCAAAGCTGGTCAGAGCCTTCTTCCTGGAGTTTGATGGACCTAGAACACCTTGCTTTTAAAGAGGCAACCATAGCTGGGCAGATAAAACTTGACCTAAGATTTAAACGGTGCTTGATTTCTTTCTCCGAGCCCTTGTGCCACTCTTGCTAGCTCCCTGCTCTCGTTCATGTGCTGTCCTGTGCTGTTCCTGCTGCTGCTAAGCCTGAAGGATTTAGGGCTTTATCAATATGAATCATACACATGTGCAAGTTTCTCCTGACAATGAGTTTTGATCGTGTTGTAACTTGAGTGAGTATTCACTCAGACAAAAACAATTAACAGGATAGTTGTTACTTACAAATGTTTATTCCTAGCCCTGGTTTGTTCACTGTAGGTGGAGTCTTAGCAAGAACCACAAAGAGGAATGAACGTTTCCAAGTCCCTTGTGTGCACCACCTATTCTTTTCAAGTCTTGCAAATCAGCTGAGCTGGAATATGACCACAAATTGGAAGAGTGGCAAAGTGTGGCTGATGCTGCTGGCCTTTGTGGAAAGAAAAAGCAAAAAACCCACAGCAGGGCATCCCCATCCTTGCTCCGTTTTCACTGCTTGGCATCCAAGCAGCTCCAGGGTAGCTTTACTGCCTCCAATTTGCTATATGCCACCAGAGTGGTGACCAGAACACAGCTGTATCCAGACAGACCCTTTCACACAGTGTTAGTTGTGAAGGAACAACTGGTTTATCTGCAAGGATTTCCCAGTCCCTGGCTATACTGTGACTCCTGGAGAGAATTCCAGCAGAGCTGGATAGGGGTTCTGTGCTGTGATGCACTTAAGCCTGACTGTCAAGCTGGGTGCTCAGCAATTTGGTGGCACAACTGTCACATAATAAGGTGTGATATGCTTGGTTTAGGTGTATCTCTTCCTTTCTTAGTGCAGAATTAATGCAGGTTACAGTTTCTCTCATGAGTTTATCTTTGCTGTAAGCCTGTAGGGCAGAGAGGTGCTGTACTTCAGTGTTGGGAAAGCTAGGGGTAGCTTAAGATCCTGCTGTAGAATTAGGTAGCAATTCTTGCTCCATAATGTAGACAGAGACAGGACAGCTTGAGAGAAGAGGAATGCAAACAAGCCAGGATACAGACACCTACTGGTTATAGCACTGAGTCAAGCAGTGGAAAGCCCAACCTGTCTGTGAGACAAAGGGAGAACACAGCAGCATCTTCCAGCCTGGGGTGAGAGTCACTCATCCCCCTTTTCCTGGTGTGCTGCTGAGCAGATGAGTGAAAGGCACAGGGAGTCAGATTAGAGGCAACTTGGCAGGGGAAAGAGGCATTTTGTCTGAGTTTCCACCCAGGGGTATTTGTGTATTTTACCCAGAAAACCTTTAATGCCTTCCCCAGATCCACTTTGAATTAGTTTCCTGCTACTGATTTAAAGGAAAAGTAACACCCCTATCAGAATCAGTTCAAGAAACAAGCCAGAAACAGTCTGTGAGGCTGGGTAATAAGCACACAAAGCTGAAAAGTGAGAGTTGTCAGCAGCAGCTTGTACACTCGAATAAAACCCTCTGGCCAACTTGATTTATCAGCAGAACTAGAGCCCCCCTTTCAGACAGCATCCTTCATTTTGAAAGGGGATCCTTCATTCCAAACCTGTTCTACAGGCCTGTTCTCAAAAGGAGACAACTTCACACATGCCTGCCAGTCACAGAGCTGTAAATAACCTGGCATTACTATCCAGCGCCAGCCTTAGTACTCAGCGTGTCAGGTCAGTTCGAGTGGAAAGCACTTTGATTTTTTTCTTTAATTCTTTACCTTTAAAGAAAAATTCACATTGTACAGCAGGTTTAAAGAGGCAGCAGAGAACTGCTGTGCAGGAACGGGAGCTGGGTGTTCCTCATTCCAACAAAGTGCCTTTTAAAAGGGGAGACTTCACAGAGCCTGAACTAGGCTTTGAAGTCACCCATCCATAGAGATGGATCCAGAGGGATTTCCATCTGAAGCCCTCTTTGTCTGAACAGAAAGCAAACAAGAACACAGCAATGTGCCACTGGAAGCATTTTTGGCCTTTCTCACCCATGCAAGCTTAGGGTACAATGTGGCCTTGAGACCTTATCTACACTGGTTGTGGTTGCTCTGCGGACACAGCTTAAAATAGATGCTCTTTCCACCGAGCTGGTGCCGCTGCCCGCAGGACATTGTTCCTAGCCGGGAGGCTGGGGAAGCTGCCCTGCTGCAAACTGTGATTTAGAGTAGATGTGCCTGTTTGCCTGCATTCTGCATTAATGCCTCTGCAGCGAGGGCAGAACACAGGCAAAATCCACCAGTTCACAAGCATGGAATTTTCTTCAAACTGTGCAAGGCAGGGAGGGTTTTTTTCTGGCCTCAGCTCACGCAGCGACTAGTGGCATTTCTGCAGAGTGTTGGTAGAGTTTCCAGAGGCTGTAGCCTGCTGACACCTACCTCTGCTTAACAAAGGCTTGGACAGGAAAATGTAATGGCAAAAGCAGCAGAAATAATGCCCCAAACCATCTGCTCATTTCTCAGCCATGGCGTTTCCAATACAGACCCTATACTGGGACAACCAGTTGAAACACTTCTTCTCCAGCTTCATATTGCATTGGGTTGCTGCTGCCAGGTAATTAGCACAGCTCTCCCAGCCTGGTGACACAGGGCTGTTCCCTGATTCAGGGACTGGGTTCCCAGAGCATTAAGACATGATGATGCTTGTAGTGCTGCCTTGCAAAAATGAGTTGCATCATGATGCAAGACTCAGAATCTCACAACTCTAGGTCCTTTACAGTTTAAGGGCTGGGTTCAGTTGTGGCTGTTTAGGTGTACACTGAACTTTCACATAGGACTCCTTGTTGTCCTAATTAGTTTAGTTTCTAATAGAGGATCCTTTCTTAACTCGAAGACTTCCATGCCAGCATTTCTCAACTTGCAATAGCCAAGCCAGTAGATCTGAACTTGCATTTCCTAGATCATCTGTTATTGTTATTCCTGCACTGTAGGGACTCCCCCCACAGTGGGTGGAGCTGCTACATGATCTTTCTCCAAGTCTCACCCAATGGATTTGTTCTGTGTGGTCCATCTCATAAGAGGACCCTGGCAGATCTGAGAAACATGAAGCAAGCTAGGGGAGAACTTTCTTCCCAGGGAATGAAGCTGAGAAGTTAACTGTTCCTATACCTGTAAAACCCCTACTGTAAACGTAGCACAGGATATACGTGGACAGCTAAAGCAATCTTCCAGCTAGTCCCAGACTGAACGGGGTCTTAAAAACACCATGAAATCACCTTGCTGAACCCCTTACTTTCTAGTCCATCTCCAAATCACCCCTACCAAATCCACCTCCTTGTGCCCACGTCACCAGTTCTTGTACTATTCCATAGTCCCCCCGTATCTCTTTTTAACATTCTTCCTATTGTAAGACTCGTTTCAATGTCTGTACTATCATGCAATGGAACAGCTCACCTCCCTTGCCCTTGCTGGTGTCTGTGTTCGCGTTTCCTTTCGCCCTCAGCGTTTTAACCCATGCCAAACCTTGATGACTGTGGTATTTGCATTCTGGCTATTGCAACTATCTCTGTAATTTCCATTTGCAAATCATAATTCTCACTCTAAATTGTAGTGTGGGTCTGCTCTTAAATAGTTGTTACATCCCATCCCAGAGGCACCCAAACTACCTTTCTGGGTGAAGAGATATTATAACTGCAACAAGCTGTTCAAAGTTAGCTATCACTTTTGAGCAAGCAATAGTTTGCAGACTTCCTTTGAGACCCATCTTAATTGAAAAGTACTAGAAAAGTAGAATATTGTTATCACCACCTTCCAGCCATCACCTGAAATTTTTTCCTGCTACCTTTCTTTTCAAGTCCCTTGTGTTTGGGAGTGCCTACGTGGCTGTGAAAGCTTTTCTCTTCTCAAAAAATTCCCCCCCAGACCTTCTCTGTATGATTTCACTCACACATTCTTATCATAAGAACATCCTGATTCTTAGGGATGAGGATGGGAACAAGACCTCCCCATTGCTCAGGAGATGTGTTTTTTACTTTGCTAACAATTTCTCTGGATGTAGCTCTGTGGCTCAAGGAAACAACTTGCATTACAGTGTAATTTCTCACAATGGTTACTGCAGTACAATGGATATCTGGATCTCAAATGCTTTTATCTCATTGCGCTTCCATGCTGTGTAAAGATGGTCGCACGCCTTTGCGTCTTGATGCAGACGACGTCTCACAGTGCATATGAGAATGGGCAAAAGCATGTATTCCTTCAACTCGCTGTCTTGAAACTGTAGGATCAAGATCATGCCTTTACTCTTTCGATAAGCAGTAGAGCAAGTTTTCTTATCTTGATACCCACACGCTCCCCTAATGATCCCATACTGCAAAACCCTTCCATGTCTGTTCTGAACCCCTGTAGATGCTGAGCTTCAGCTCGTGATGGCATTCACTTGACTACTGAAGGCTGTCAGGGTGTATGGATAATATTGACAGGGCCAGTGCTCTGCTATCTCTCAACAAACAAGGACAATTGCAATGACAATGTGAGGATGCAGCTCTTCTGGCATTTGAGATACCTTTGAGTACATTTGCTTTTTTTGTTCCCACTTTCTTCCATTTTATAAGGCAATAAAACAACTATCAAGTTGTTTTCCCTCTATAAATAGAGATTTCCTAAATTGGAACAGCCAGAGTCAATGGCTCTCGGCTGCAGCTGTGCTCGATTCAAGCTCAAGAGGATGTTCAGACACTACGGTGACTGGCACCAAGACAAGAGCCCCGATAGGCTGACTTCCTTGGTTTGAGCTGTTTGGCAGTTTGTCGCTGGCTCTTCATCATATGATGCTCTTTTCTAATCCTTGAATCAAAATCTGAAAACTTTTACACTCCCTCCCCAAGGGAAACTATGATCAAAAGAGAAGACCCACGTTGTCATCCTTCATGGATGAGCAGCAAAGCAGAGGGAAGTACATCTTGTGTTTTAACGGCAGGAGACCTCACTGTCTGAGTTGCTGTGGGAGCACATTTATCTCCCCCACCTCTAACTGTTGGCCTAAACAGAAATGCTTTTGGGTAACGCCACCATTTCCCAAAGCATCCTACATGAGCAGCGGGTTTGCAGTAGTTTTCTAACATGGCACAGCTCAGTTGTGGGATACAGGGAATTTCTGCCAACTGTGTAGTTCCTAAACGGCTCTGGGGATGAGTGTGCCATAGGCAGATTGCCTGTAGTTATACTCGTGCTGTGACCAACCCGTACACACAAGAAACACAGAAAGATCTTGAAACGCATAAACAAAGGCTTCGTCATGATCTGTTGGGCAGGGACACGGTGAGTATGGAGGACCGAGGGAGGGGTTGCTGGGAGTTAACGGCGCAAGGCATCGCTAACCAGCCCGGCTGCGCCGAGGCGTGCACACCAACCAGCACGCTACCCCAGTGCACAGCAGGCTCCAGGTCTGGGAGCTGCCCTGCATGCAGTCGTCTGCTCTGAACTCCTCTGCAAAGCCAGTGCAAAACGAAATGCAAATGAACGCCGATGAAGCTGCTGATCTAAGCCAAGCATGGTTGACTACACCTCCTCCCTCCTCCTTTTGTGTTTACTTTTTCCAAGCATTCCCCAGCTTCATCATAACATGAAAGCTCTCAATTCAGAGCAAATTAATCCACAATCCTGTCTAAACAGAATTCCTGCTGGAGGCATCGTCCTCTTGTTGCAACACTTGTCGAACGTCATTCCGTAATTACATGAAAACTGTTATTGCTGCAGAGGCACACCCTGGGATGGGCCCTTCACTGCATACACAGCTGAATTTTGAAACAGGCCTCTTCCCCCTCCAGCTAATGACTGTAATGTGATTAAAAGAAGCACCATGACAGTAGCCTGGTAGGTGGGTGCTTCTGCTGCTGTCTTTGCTGAGGGAGCTGAATCTCTTGACCCAGTCAGAAGCACTGGGATCTTGTCCAGTGTGAGCACATGATCTCCATTTCAAGCAGTGCCAGGAACCTGTACCTCCCAGCTATTATTGTTCAGGGCCAAATGCATAAGTGGAAGCACAGTGTCTCTTTGAAGTAGGCCACCCTCAGCCCCGGTTCATGAGAGTCCCCTCTTCTCACAGGCTGAGCTTTCACTGCAGAAGGAGCAACTGCAGCTGAAGATCATTGAGGTAGAAGATGAAATGGATAAGTGGCAGAAGGAGAGGGACCGTATCAAGGTGCGTATGGGATATTCTTTTAAGTTCATTTCTCTTTTCCTCCTGTACTTGGCACTTCCCTGTCTTTTCCACTCTCTCACATCCCTCTCCTCCTTTCCTCGTTCCTCTGACAGATCCAGCTCTTACTCACTCTATCCCTTACCCAGTCTCTATCTCATCGCTCTCCAAAACTCTCTCATGCCAAATCTTGGAAACAACAACTCCTACTGAAGTCATCTTGCAACATACCCCACAGGAGATCAAGAAGAGGCAGCACAGCCTTGTTACAAAATGATCCAAGGCACCTCCCTGCTTTGGGTCCCTTACAGTTCTTCAGTCACCAGTAGCCAGGCTGATTCAGAAACAAAGTGTGCTGCTTTTCTTTATGCTAGACCATGCAGAAAAATAAACTGCAGAAGGGCTCTGGACTGCCCAAATAGAGATAAAGCAACAGGAACAGATGCAGCGACACCAACAAACGTCTTATTTGCAGGAGAACAGCTTATTTCCCTACTGATATAGGGCTCCTTTATAATTCTTTCACCACACTAAGGGTTAGAATACAGTAATGGTGGGGTGTTGGGGTTTTTTTTTTTTTCTTTCTTTTCATTTATACTCTGAATAGAGCAGTGAAAACACTATTTGGAGACACCCCAGAAAATTTGCATAATATTAATAGGCAAAGCCATTCGTCTTCCTTTTATGTGGTACACGCACATTGGCTTGCCGGTTCTGCTTTTTGTCTGCTTTATTATTATGATTATTACTATTATTACCATTATTACTATTATTATTGGAAATCTGACCTAGAAATTTTAATTCTGAATGTAGCTCCATCCACTGTCCTTCTGAGGAGTATTTCAGAGTCATCTATAGAGATCAGGTTTCTAAAAAGTGTTTCAGCACCGTTCACCTTTTGAAATGGGGGGAGTTTGGCCCTCAATTTCTTGAGGAGGCAGCACCATGATTGAGAAGGTTAAAGAGTGTTTTTAAATATCACCTAAGAGTGCAGTTCATTAATTGACATAAAAGAGATGCTCTCAGAATCAGGAAGACAGCATACCCTTTAGATTGCACACACACAATTACTGCAAGAACAAGTATTGCTTCTCTTTGCCCAACTTTTCTGGTCCTAAGACTTACATACCTAAGAGTCTCCATAGTCACAGTCTAAATGCTGAGAATGCTCCAACATATCCCCTCTGTAGCCCTCTAGTAGCAAATGACTCCCTGAGATGTTTAATATTTTATTTCTCCTGCATCTTTCCTGCTGCCTCCTCTCTCCACCCCTTCGCTCCACAGAACTACACTACCAATGAGAAAGCCACGGTGGACCAGCATTTCAAAGAGCTGATCCGTGACCTGGAGAGGCAGAGGGATGAAGTGAAGGCTGCCCTGGACCAAAGGGAAAAGATTGCATCAGAGAATGTGAAAGAAATAGTGGATGAGCTGGAAGAGAGGGCAAAGCTTCTGCGGGAGGACAAGGAGAACAGGGAGCAGATCCACCAAATCAGTGACTCTGTGCTCTTCCTGCAGGTAACTGAGATCTCATTTTCCCTTCCTTTTTTTGATTTTTTTCCCCTTGTGGACAGGATTTCTCCCAAAGATAAATCCCAAGTAAGATCCATTAATCTTCTGCAGTCAAATGCACATGTAGAGCAGGAACAGACTCTGACATTTGAAGCATTCTCTGCTCTGGTAAGTGAAGAATGAACTTGGATGTGCCAACAACTGGGTTTTTTTTGGTAGATGGCTACAGCTTGCAGGCAGAACATTCATCTGCCTCCTCCATGTTCACTGTTCTCCTTTGCACTTCATACTACTTGGAGCCTAATATTAGCCAGTTCCTTAGGATCCAGCCTCCATCTCCTGTTCCTCACTAACCTCTCCCCCCTTCTTTTTGGCAGGAGTTTGGAGCTTTGATGCGGAATTACGTTCCCCCTCCGTCTCTCCCAACATATAGTGTGCTGCTTGAAGGGGAGAGCATGAGCCCATCTATGGGACTCCTCAGAGATGACCTCCTAAATGTCTGCATGAGGCACGTGGAGAAGATCTGCAAGGCAGACCTTGGCCGCAACTTCATAGAGAGGAACCACATGGAGAATGGTAGAGTATCTGAGATCTGCCCTTTCCCTCCCTTCCTCCCTTGGCAAAGCCTGGCGCAAAGTAAGCAAGGACCTAGGGAAAGTGGGAGAAACACTACCTGTAGCTGGATTTCATTCTGAGCTATGCTACAAACCTATGCGGGGATGGAGCCAGTTGGACTGCCAGGGATTGAAAGTCTCTTGTGTGTAGGGGTCCAAAGTAGCCCTGCTTCCCCGAGTGATGTTTTGCATTACGGCTGCGCAGTGTTTAACCGGTTCAGCCACCTCCCTCGTGGGACTTCAGAGCAACACTTCTCTTTGGGTTCAAGAACAGTGGTCCTTCCCTCCTGCAAGAGGGACACTCTGCCTTCCACCAGGCTGCCACAAGCCTCTGTAGATTTAGCGTGACAGTTTCCACATGGAAGACTGCACAGATGTACTACAGGCAACTCAGTGGCTCCCTAGGTGAAGGGAGAAGGCGGTGGCAGAAACACGAATGCAGCCAGCCCAGTACAGCAGCTCTGAAATCCTGTCATGAGCCTACTTGTACAGCTCGGTCAGCACATGTGCTGTGCTGCTGTGACAAACCGTTTTACACCAGCCTGTTTCAGCCCCTGCTTGCCTGGCTGGAACATGAAATAACCTGCAAGCACCTGCCATGGAAAATCTACTAACAGATTTTTTCCAAGTAAAAAGGGCTCCATTTTGGTGTCCCAGTTAAGCAACGACTTGAACAAGCATAACTCTCCCTGATCGTACTTCTCTGCACGTTCCACTAGGGAGAGTTTTGTTTCCCACCTGCCCTGAGCCAGGGTGTTCAAGGCACACGCAGTGTCAAGCAGACCCCACACTTCAGTGATGTTAAAGGATGGGTGGCCTTTCTTATGTCACTGGAGAGATCGCAGTCAATACCACAGCACTGCAAGGAATCCCCTAAGTTTTAGAACTCACTTTCTATGTCTCCCAGTTAGTTCTGCTAAAAGGACTTGTCTTGTATCAAGCTCACACAAAAGATTAGGAGGACAGGGCACTAGAATGGGACACCACAAGAGTGGTTTCACCTCCCAGCTCTCCCACAGCCTTTGTAACCTTGGGCAAGTTACTTAATCCCATGAAATGACCTCTTGCACTAAGAATAATAGGGATCAGAATTAATAGTCATCTCACCAGGCTACTCTACGGATATAATCTGTTAATAAGTGTGGAACTCTAGATAGATACCAGAACACAAATGTCAAGTAGTAACATGAGGACAAAATGAAGCCTGCTGTTCAGGAGGGCTTGAAAAGATGCAGGAATGATCTCAGATCAAATTCATACAACACAAGCAGCTGAGGAAAAGATGCACAGATGTCAGAACAACATGGGTTCAATTACTGGTCAACACACCGATGTTTTTCAGAGCCTGGGTGTTGTGAATCAGACTGTCTGGCATTCACAGTCTAGAGCAATAAGAATGAAGGTGACATGGGACAAGAGTACATTTAGATCTGTAACAAGAATCATTAATATTCATCAAGTTACAGCTATCTGCCTTCCTACATTATGGAGAGTAAGTCTCTGGCCCCAAGGTGCCTCCACTGAAAACTGCTCACCAATGTTTATCTAGCACCATCATTCTGCATCAGACATTAATTAGATGGACCAGAAGATGGACCAGAGACCCAACCTTTCAGAAAAGTCAGAGATCACATTTGAAGTGCTCACGATGCAGAGCTAGAGCCAGATATTTAGACTCTCCCTACCCTTAAAGTACTACCAGAAATTGAACGTTACTTCTCTTCCAACATTTAACACTGCGGTGCGCCCAGTCAGATTCTCAACACTCCACGTGCTAAGGTTTGCTGAGAAATTTGGCTGTAACTTAATACAAAGAGATGACAAGCAGCTCAGATCCCAAAATCACCTGGAGACTTGCAGAATTTCCAGACTCTGGAGATGGCAGAATGCTAAAAGGGCTTTGGATGCCTGACTACTCACAGCATGTCTGAGAATTAGATGAGTAGCACAAACACACTTTGCATTCCAGTTACCATCATTTAGGAGATTATCTTCCATCTGCTGACCTTTTTGACAGTCCTGAAGGAAATACATTTTCCTTGGCCATTTGTACAACCCAACAAGAGTACACATATGTTCTGATCTAGTAGCTCTGGATAAAGACTAATTCTTGATCACCTGATCACTTTTAGTTGGGGTTCCCTCCATGTTACTGATGCCACAGGTCCTCAGTGGTACTTGAAATCCATGGGATTCAAGGACCAAAACTTTTCTGAGCAGGGCAACAATTAACTACTGCCATAAACCTGGGCACTTTCAGAAACTTTACCAGGGATTTAATGGACACAGCTTGGAGCCTGCCTAATGAGAACAACAGTGGCATCCACTCAGCTGGGAAATGCTATTTGAGGTGAGTCTCAGAAATTTCAGTGCCCTCCGTTTTTCAAACCACAGTTACATTTTAAAGAGCACTCTGCATCTAGTGACTGCAAGGAAAGAACTCCACAACTACATAATGGATTTAATTAACTCAGACTCCCCCTGAGTCACTGCAACGAATTCATTTGCAACTGGCTTGATCTTCTAGTGTAAAAAACTTCCCAGGAAGAAATATTATATTAATGGAATGAAACCTGCTTAATAGCAGACTCCAAAGGGAATCCACTTTTTTTTTTAGTTGTCATAACAGGTACCTACTTAGCAGTGTGCAAGAGGCAAATAATCAGAAAGCATCCAGGGAGTTTAAGTAACACAGAGATAGTTTGTTCAGTGACTTAAGAGTCAAAACATGGAACTCTTTAAAACATGGGAATCAAATTTGCCCCTTTGCAAAGTACAATAGGTTTAGATAACACTTGAGGCCTTAAAAGAAAGTACTGTTATGAGCAACTGTACTGATAGAGCATCGTGTCCTGTGGATCAGCATCAGAAAACCAAAACCATGCTGCGTAATACCTGGCAAAAGGGTAGGTTTGAGCCACTTTGCATGAAGCCTGAACCAAACACCCTTGTCCAAGAGCCCTGGAAGCTGGAGCTGTTTCCAACTTTAAAAACTGAAGGAACTGACCCATTTTGCCCTCCCAACACTGACTTTCCCGAGCTTCGTAAAACTTGCAGTTCAAGATCTGCTAGCTGAAAGCCACCACCGTCCACAGGTTAAACACACAAAAGGAGCCAACCCCAAACCACTGCTTTTGAAGTGGGATACGTTTTAGCCACAGCAGTATTTTGGTAGGAAAATACCTCAGTCCTCAAGTCTCCCTATGGATTTTCTGGAGATAGCCTATCTGCTGAATGGCCGAATGCCTCGGCTCTGCTGTGCCTCTGAGGGATCCTTCTCCTTTATCCCAGGCTGAACCTCCTGACAGCTACAGCACTGCTCTGCCTGAGAGCCAGAGAGTCCCACGGAGGAATTAAAAAGATAGAGTAACTCGTTTTCAAAGAGCAGAACCATCTTTCCTGCAGCCCTCGAGGAAGCAATTCCAACCTGTTAGCCCCTTCCCCCTCCTCCCAACCCTCCCAAAGCCATTAAATTGCCTCCTCCAGCTCATGCCCTGCTCTGCTTCTCCAGGGGACCACCGGTACATGATGAACAACTACGAGTGGAACCAGCCCGACAACCTGAAGAGATTTTCCATGTTCCTGTCTCCCAAAGGTATGGCACCCTAATGGTGGTTGGGCTTCCTCCAAACACAGCATAGGAAAGGAACTTCATTAAGGATTTGTCCCAAAATTTGCTTCCCTCGTATTTCCTGCGGTCCCTGGGACAAGAACCACCCCCCTTGCATTTGTTTGTGCTGAGTCTTCTCTCCAGCCTCCTAAGTTTTGAGAGGAATTTTGTCCCTTCATCCCAAACCAAGCAGCAAAGTTCTCAACTCTCTGGAGGAGAGCTGGAGCAACTGAACTCTGAAAGAGTGTGGTTTGTGAATATAGGGGAGTTTAAACACGTCCTGTTAGGTTGAAGGCAGTGTTCTTCTCCACCAGAAGCTTATCCCACTGCTCTGTGGAGTGTGAAAGCCACACTTAGGCTTGCTCTGCATTAGGATTTTACTTTCATCTGCATTAGGATTTTACTTTCACCAGAAACCACACTTTTTCCCGACAGGGAAAGGATAGAAGAAATGAGTGATGTGTCCTAAAAAAGCAGGAGTCTGGGTTCCTTTCTGAGCATTGACACTGACAACAAAAGCCCTGGAGATTTATTTATGTCCCAATTGTTACATGAACGCTAAAGGATGAGTCTTTGGAGTGAATACTGTTTTCAACACATTCAGCTGTAAAGTGGCAGCTGTCTCTTTCTTAAGTTAGTGTCAGGACCTCCAGAGCCAGAAGCAGAGAGTGCTAAAAGCAAGGCAATGCCTGCAGGAACAGAAGAACAGAAAGGGTAGCACAAAGTAAGTAACCCAATTTCCTCTGGTCTCCAGAGAGCAAGGCCCTGCCTGGATTTGCCAGCTGTTTCCAGCTGCTGGTCTGCAAGCTGGTGGGCAGGGTGGGGGGTTGTGCCAGGGATGAGCAGTGGCACTCCCCTGAAGGAACGTTTGAAGAGGGAAGTCGCCCGCTCTGCCGTTAGGGTTTCGTGGGGATAACCCGGATCCCAACACTGAGCCCTTTGTCTGCATTTCCACTTTGCCCGTCTCCTCTGTACACAGCCCACGCCCCACAGCTCGCTGGCAGCCCTGCCTGGCGCCGGGGGGGGAGGATGCTGTTTGGAGCAGATACCAGGGGCAGGGACAACCTTCCCAGTTTGACACCAGCAAGCTTTTAGCAGGGCTGTTTCCTGCAGGCCCCCCAAATGAAGGGGCAGCCTCTTCACCAGAAGGGCATTTTGCCAGTGGTGGGTCTGTTTTGCACGGAGCCCGTCTCCAAACGCTGCCCGGATGGTTATTGCTGCTGTCCTGCCCCAGCTGCTCCAGAGCTTTACAGACCCCGTGCTGTCAGGGAAATGCATATTCTGCTAAGTCCTGATGCTGGGGAGAGACTACAGGCTCGGCCCTGCATCCAAAACTGTTTTCAACCTTAAACGGTGGTTGAGAGTTAGTTTTAAAATTGCACGAGCTGAACCCATCTCCTCCCAAAACTCGGGGGCTCTGGGATTAGGGGGAAGTAAGCCCTGCATGTGTTTGAAGAGGTGTGATGGGGGGAACGCGACAGACAATGGTGCTCTGTCAACATTGCTCCTGTGCCTATTTGGGATGGAGCTGAAACCTGATGTGGCAAGAGGAAGGGGAAAATTATTTGTGGCAGTGCCATAGCACAGCATAGCCTGGCTGCTCACTGCTCTGGACCACTGGAGATTGAGCTGCTGAGGAGGTTCAGTTGGTTCAGACCTTGAAGCAGGGACTCCTTGACTCCCAGCTGGGATCCAGCATCCCAGCCTCCTGAGGGATGTGCCAAGAGACAGGAGGGATCAACAGGGACTGCTAGATACAGAGTTTCTTCTTTAATGCTGTTTACTGGAGCCAGTGAGGACACTGGCTAAAGGCAATCAGCTACAGAGCAGTGCGAGGGCTGCACAGCAGCTTGCACATCAGAGGTCCACAGCTTCTTGCAGTGGACTTTTGAATATACAAACACCGGGGGAGCGTTTGTTCCACCCACACACTCATGTTTTCCTGAGAGCATAGACACACTGCCTTCCAAAACTACTCATTCTTTATTGTCTACCAACAAAGTTACTTTGTCAAAAGAAACCCCTAAGCACTTGATGGCACAGGCAGGCTCTGCTGGGATGGGGAGGAAACAGCACTGGATTCTCCACCTGTGTGAGGGCTCAGGCATGATAGGAACCAGCTGCTGAAACCACACTGGTGGGGATTTGGGGAACAGGATGAATCAGTAGGCAAACCAGGAGGCATGACCCACTTAGCTTGCATGCTGGCTAGCAAAGGATCATCTGATGAATAATGCAATATACCCATAATCATTTCACTCTCCAGAGCTGCCTGTGCTCTATCCATGTGTCATGTAGAACTCCAGCACTGCCTTGGACCACGTCTTTTCTAAGGAATTCCATAAAATGGGAGGGAAAAATAAGAGGGGCACCCTTTGCATTGAATAATACGCCCAGAATCCTTGAATAGCTCACGACAGTTTTGTAACACACCCCTTTTCTCACTAGGTTGGACCACTGCAAATTCTGCTTGAGGCCAAAGCAGCAAGTGTGTTTGCTGCATTGAGGAATGCTACCCAAGTAGTGTTCTGCACTAATTGCAGTGGCCCGTACTACAAAACTGCTTGATTTTAGGTTCTTAAACCCTACTTAAATGCAAGGAACCTTCCACTGCTCTTGTCATTAAAGACAGTATCACAGAGCATCTGCCTGCAGGGATGACATAATGAGGCAGAGGGGAGACATAAAAGATTTCAAACGCTGTCTGAAAGATAGAGGAACAATCTGCTCAACTGCTCGACACTCCATCCTGTCCTCTTCCACTGAGCTTACTTCTACCCAGGCTGCAAACAGTTTGGCCAAAGCCAGGAGGAAGTTGTAAAGATGATCCCGTGTCTTTGGAAGTCTTTGAATGAAGAGTAGAAGGGACTCAAACATACAGAGGGGGGAAAGATAAGTGCTTAAAAAGAAACACTGCTTAAATGGAAAAGCAGTCCACAGGATGGCAGCACAACAGCTGCAAGTATCCATCTCTTTTGCTCTTCTGGGTTTCCAATGTCTCACACAGAGGTAGAACAGTACCAGTCTCCATCACAGCCTGCTGGCCTAGTGAAACTCTGGAGCACGTGCCTGTCACAGTGGCTGAGACAATGTGTGCTTGAGCAAGGAATGGCCCTCTGCTTGTGTCTCTTGAGCTCTAAATCCAAGCCTCTGCCTGCAGATCTCTTTGCAGAAGACAAACCTGAGCTGGCAATTCCATGCAGCTGAAACCAGCTCCCTGGTCGTGAGCGAGCTTTGTTCTCTAAATGAGAAGTCTGTTCATCATTCCCTAGAACCCAGAGAAAACACACCAGGCTTTCCTCTACTGCCTGGACCCAGATTTCTGGTTTGGGGCTGCTTCCAAATTGGTGGGGACTGTTTCATAGAGCAATGCCAGGCACAGGCCTTTGAGCCAGCTCATCAGGAGCCAACTGCTGAACTGGATGCTCTTGTTTTACAGCCAGTTTCAACCCACGATCATGGGAATTTTCCTCCTTCCAAGCGACTGAGGAAACACTTGGTACGGGTAATTCCGACTTCAGTTTGAAAGGATCTAACCCCCCGTGCCACAGCTTTCTATCTGGCTAACCAATCTTTTCTGCTTCGCCTCTCAGCTGTCCTGTCACCTGTCAATCACTGTCTCACAGAACCATCTCTTAGCTGGGTTATTAGCACCATCTGCACACACACAAACTCAGGGTCACACCGCCCTAGGTGCTATGTATATATAGGAGGGAAAGGCATCTCCGGTCCTCTGTGTTCAGACAGTGAAAACAGGAGATGGAAAGCATAGGAGGCAATTTGCAGAGATGCTGAGATATCTAACCACCTGCCATTGACCGGCGTGCCAACATCAGCCAAGACAACCCGTGGAGGTTGTGGCAGAACCCGAGTGGATTCCAAATACCCTCCGCCAGTCTCCGAAGAACAGGGCTGCTCTTCTCCATCACACACCTCTTCCTTAGCTCATAAGTTCTCCAAGACAGAGGCTGCTTGATGTTCACTGTCTGTACAGCACCCAGCACCATGGGGAGTGGATGCTCTGAGCTAGTGTACCAAGAACCAGCAGCAGCCTTTTCTTCCCAGATCCCCACCTTCCGTTTTCTTGCCTATATTTTCTTACTTTGCTTTGTTCTTGCTCAGAGGGTCCTGCTCTTCCACTGAGAGGCAGCCTACAAGCATCCACAGCCACTCTATCTGGGGGAGCTCTGGTGACTCAGAGCCACACCTAAGTCATTCCTGCCTTTCATGCCACGGGCAGGGCTGTCTCCCTCTCTTGTCTCAGCTCTCAGATTCGTTCTGGCAGCCAGGGCCTGACCCTGAGGAGGCCAGGAGGGGAAGCCTTGCTTTAATTTCAATGGGCTTTGAATAAAGCCTCAACTGCTTGGAGGCAAGGGAGCTTTGGCAGTTAAGTTGCCTCATTGCTCCGGTCTCTGGAGTTGCAGTTTACTTGTGAGGATGCTGCTGCTCTTCAGCCGCACCTCCATTCTGGGTCTTTCAAGAGAAAAGCTCTTTCCTGCCTGCCTGGAGCACTGGGATCTCTTCACACCACACGCCATGTACACCGGGACCCCTCCACCCACGGCTCTCACCTGCCTTTTCCTACTAAGGGAAAAGGGACAAAGCTGTCAGTTCCCATTTCCCCCCAGTGTAGCTGAAGGTAGTTTTACAG
Organism: Chloroceryle amazona; assembly: GCA_027560015.1. NCBI lineage: Eukaryota > Metazoa > Chordata > Aves > Coraciiformes > Cerylidae > Chloroceryle > Chloroceryle amazona. Next base: position 48,342 of record JANHFX010023784.1, read on the forward strand.
GGTGTGGTTTGAAATGCTTAGTTTTCCCCACTCAACAGCATGGAATAACATCACCTCTTCTATCTTCCAGTAGGCAATGGTACTAAGCTGCCTTTTCAGTTCTCCTCGGTGGGACAGAATCCGCCTGGTGACTTCAGCAAACAGTCTGACGGGAGCCTCTTCACTAAGACCGGTACTAGGCATTTAGTTTCCCCCCCCCCCCTTCCTTCTGCCTCTTTTTTAGGTTATAAGACATTTAATCGTGTTCTTGCTCCCCTAGAGAAGGCCTGGAGCAGTCCTACAGCTGACCCATACCTCCTGTCACATACACACACATTTACACGAGGAGCTTACTCTGCTGAACCAGGGCAAGAGGAGTTTATATTAGGGTGTTAAAAAGGATGAAAAGGTTATAGCTAGTGAAAAGTCAAAGGGGTTTTAAATTTTGTTTATAACGGGTACAGATGAGAATTTTAGATGATTTTAGAGGTGTAGGGGACCAGGGAGAGAAAGGCTCTAGGAAATTATGTTCCTAGCCAGTTATCCCTCCAGCTTCATCAGCATTTTACAACAGCTATCGTCGAGAGAATAGCCACTGAGCACAACCTTCAACTAAAATACGCAGTAGCTGCCTGTCCTCCTCCATCGGAACTAGATTCCCCCAGTCACTGTCTCCTAATCCTCTTTCCACTACCCACTAGTTCAAGGGCACCAGAGGTGGAATCCAAGAGCATCAGCACCTGCCAAGCAGAGTCGGGTCTGATTAATTTGCGAATGGGAGACGGTGGGGAAAGGCCATTGCCTGATAGCACTGGAGCTCATTGTGATTCAGCAGGGCTGGTATTATTTCTGAATCAGAATGGAGCTGGTGTGGCAGAAGGGGGTTAGGGCTTATCACACTGCCAGAGGTACTGTCATTAATTTGTGACATGAAACCCAGGCCTCGGCTCTTTGCACTAATTAAACAGCCTATAGTGTTCTTTGCAAGAGTCAGGATGCTCAGTTCAGGACTTGGCCTAAATTTAATTGGACCGATTGCATTCCACCTCCCTGCGTTCCTCAGACATTTTAATTAGACAGACCTTCTTTACTCCCTTTTCCTAACTGATTGGTGGTGGAATAGGCATCTGTCTGACAGCTCTTGTGTCCCACCCCAGAAATGGCTGCATTTCAATGTTAAGCAATGCAATACTAATGATGTGGCACTTCCAGTCCTGCTACTCATCTTGATGCTCGCAAGGGGAGACGGGGATGGTGGCAGGGACTGATCTGTAACAGGCTGTTTTATGTTGTCACAGCTTATCCTTCAATAGTGAGACATCAGTCTGCAAAGGTGACGCCACAGACATGGAAATCCTCTAAGCAGTCTGTATTGGTAAGAAATATACCCTTGGTGTGAAAGCATGTGCACAGCTTCAGCAAGAGAACTATTTGTTCTAGGGATACCTGAGGCTTCAGAGACTAGGGCTTGGGTCCTTTGGAGATGGGAAAGGAAAAGCTCCAAGTCAACAGTTTCCATTATTTTTTCCCTGTGGTTAAATGAAGCCACAGAAGGATCCAGATTGCACCCCCCCCACACCTCCACAGCACGGGGTTGTAGGAATACTCAATGCTACAAAATGACATTTTGAAAAGATTCTGCCCTGGTCTAAAATTTGATCCAGGCTTCCAGAAGCTATACAAACACTATAGCACACATGCTGCTACCTGTAGTACTGTGCAGAGGTATCATAGACTCTTAGTAGCAAGTGCCATCTAGGAAGCGCAGATTGTGTAACTTACACAAGAAATAACCATATAAGAGTACCACAGATCCTACAGCAGGCAGATGCAATACCAAAAGCTGATACGAATGCCAGTGAACTGGCTGGTCCTTGGTAGACTGTATCACTTTCAGAAAATCCAGCCTTGAGTCTCTGAACGTGCTACAGCCAAACACATCCCTTAGGAACAGCAACGGTTTGCAATCTCTTCTCTGTCTTGTATTTGATCACCACCTTCCTAAAAGATCTTTACTTCACCACGTACGTGCTCGGATGGAGACTCTTCCCAGCGATTTCAGACAGCACTCTATCCTCCCTAATGCTGCTGTTATCCTGGTCAGGACAGTGAAGTCTGTTAGCACTGGTGGATGCGAGTAGGGTCTTCTCAATAAACACCCCAGCACAGCCAGTGTGCCGTGCTCCACGAACACAACCCATGCTTTCCTTAATCCAATAAAAAAAGCCTGGGTAACTTCTTCCACACTAGGCCACCAGTCTTTTTCCCCCCTCCCCCCCTCTCACGCATACACTTGTAGCAGCTCTTCTATTTTTATAGCCTATATTCACCAGATAGCCCTGAACCTAACAATTCAACTGATAAATATAAGCATTAAAAAGTCCTAAAATAGAAATACATGCTCTGGACTGCAGTAGCTCTGCAGGTGCTTTTATGGTCTATTGGGCCAATAATCTAGCTTTTAAAATTGTCTTAAATATGTGTTTAAGTAATACACATTCTAAAAGCTCTGTAAATATGAATTTTCACAAAGGACTGCACTTTTTAAGGAGCAATGTCTTTTTAGCCTACAGGGAGTTCTTTAAAATGAACCCCCCCTCTTCCACCTCTTAATTATATTGGAAATTAAAGCCATAAAATGAAAAGAATTTCAACAAAAGGGAGCATCGAGCAGCAGGTATTGGGAGTCGGCGCTGAGCAGCATGATGGGTTGGGTTTGCTCTGCCCATGCTTCCAGGCTCCTGCCATGCCTGATATTAATTAGTGTGCTGCACAAAAATGTGCCTGTGGGTTCCTGTGAAGGCTCTCCCACCTTCTGCAGGTGACATCTGGGATCAAACCTAAGACAGATCAGACCTTACAAAACCACAGTTGTTCCTGACTGCCTTGGCCGCTGCTTCACTGGCGTAAGCACGTTCTCACCCAGGCTGGAGACTTTGCCTTCAACAGCAACACAACCAGTGAGCAATCAATAAACTGGCGTTTGAGTTTTGCACTCATCCCAGGCCAACACCAGGCTGCACAACACAACTTTGCCACAGGATGCTTATTTGTACTGGTGCAGCTAAGAACGGAGTTCCAGGGGTAGGTCCTGGTCAGAAGAGAGACAATGAGGGATGGCAGAAAACAGAGCCGGAGAGACAGCAAAGAGCAATTCCTTTAGGCTCTGCCCCTGTCTTTCCACTTAACGCTTCTGTCTGCACAGAATTTAGGAGTAGCCCTGCAACACGTGGAGGTGCACGTAAGCAATACACCACTGGGTGACAATTTCCATGCAGAGGAGTTTTAGCTTGCCAGCCAGAGAGCACAACTAAATAGCAGGCGATTTTGTTGATCACTCACATAACTGTGCGTGGCTCTAAGTGTGAAAACTCCCATGAGTTCTCAGGTCAGTGAGCAATTAAAAGACACTGACAGAAGCGTAAAAATAAAGGTGACATTCATCTTCTCCCAGAAACCCCTCATCAAATCATGAGTCATAGTCTGAGATTTAATATGATGCACAGACTCATTTAGCTCAGGAATGAGGTCCATGCAAAGCATGTATAGAAATCAAAAAGCAACACCATTTGCATTTGATCGCTCCAGCACCTTCAGTAGTGAATTGAGGTGGTGTTGCTCTGCAAGAAGAAAGCCTGAAGGTGTTATGTATGGTTGGGCTAGCTAGGAGGGTGAAGTACAGACGGTCAGCAAGAGAAGGTAGGTCAAACTCACATGCCCCAAATTCTCCATTGCAGTCACATTACCGCCCCTTTTACGTCAACAAAGGCAATGGAGCCACTTCCAACGAGGCACCTTGATTCCTGAAGATTTAGGGAAGAGCTGGCAGCACTTGGAGTGAAGACTCAGCTGCGGATTTTCATGGATGTACCTGCTACTATATTAACCTTACTGCTCTAATCTCTGCCAGGGAGAGGGAAGGTGCAGAAGGGAATAGCCTTTACTAGAGGAAACAAGGACTATTTTCCAAATCACCTTGAAAGCTACACAGGCCTTAACAACATAACCCCATCCTCTGCTGTCACCTCCTTATTCCCTCTCTGTCAATGCCCTTCCCTTTGCTTCTGCAGAGCGAGCTGCTCTGCTTCTCCTGGGAAGCATGCATGCTTGGGTAGCACACCTCTCCCACCGCTGTACCAGCTGCCCCCCTGTCCTGAGCGTGTTTGCATGACCATAGCTGTTAAGTCCTGGTGAAGGTCCCAAGCTGGGGGGGCCCAAAGGTCTTCCTGGAATGGAGAGGCCCCAGCCAGCCACTGGGAGCAGTGACAAGCTAACGCTCTTCCCAAGCCTCTCTACCCTGTCACCCAGCCCTGCCTCAGATAGGGACACAGAGCTCTCACTGGGGTCAGGTTCCAGTGCTGCCACCTCCCTGAGATGCCTGCAGACTCCCCCAGCCCATGGCCGCATGCTTCCTCAGAGCCCTTCATCAGCTCAGCTCTGCTCCTGCTGCCTCCCAAAAAGCCAGCCAACAGGACCTATTTCAGAGCTGCTACAGCCCAAGGGCAGCTACTGGTGGAGGGCAGAGAGGTGTTCTATCCCATTAAAGTCCCCCTCCGGCCAGCTTTTCAAATTAAGACATAAAGGGAAAATCCATCCTACTAATATAAGATTGATTAGATGCCACAGGTGTTGGGTGCTTTTTTGTTTTGCAGTGGGATTTTTAATTCCCTAAAAGAAAATTGATTTATATGTTGTGGTTCAGGTATTTTTTTCTCCCTGCAACAAGCAATGAGAATTAGTACCATAGCTTTTTGATCAGGGTAATTATTATTTTTAATTTCTCCCCTGGATAGACAAATCATCTCAGCACCCAGCTTGCAAACAAACCAGGGCTAGTTAACCTTTCCACGATCTCGCTGAGATTATTTTCCTTCCCCTTGGAGAAAGAGGAGAGGTTAGGTCCACACTATGCAAAAACCTTCCCAGGCCAGACAAAGGGAGCAAATGGCCCCGTTGCAGGATCAGAGCCCTCAAACGGTGATAAGCAGCTGCAGAACAGAGAACCAAGACCTGACAGCTACTTTTCATGGTTTGCTCTGTTCAAGTGGTTTTTCCAATGCCTTTCCCCCACCTTTCCTACCCCGAACTGCTTGCAACACCTTGCTGAGAGAGGTCACACCTATTGCTCCCTGAAAATTACTTTCTTGCTAATCCCCGTGCAAAGATACTCACTGCTTTTTAATCTGACACTTCAGAAAAAACTTCTGAGGCTGACAGTTGGTTGCTCCAGAATACTTGAAATGGCACTTATTTTAAAATTATTTTTTTGCCTTGATGACCAGAGGGGAAGGGGACAGCATCTTAGGGAAGGGTGTGAAGAAAGGGAAACTGGGATGGAGTCGCTAAGAAACACAGTGAGGGGTTTGAGTATGTGTGTGAAAGGATAAAATACCCCGCCCCATCAGGTCTCACTCTTTGTTTTACCCCCGAGCACTCATTCAGTAACCACTCGGGTCCCTTATGTTCCAGAAAAAGCTTCCACCTCCTCCTTTCTATTTTCCAAAACGTGGGCATCGTCTCTCCTCCTCCTCCTCCAAAACCTGGATATTAAAATCCACCCCCTTCTTTCCTGCCCCGAAGAAACCTGCTGCCATGTCAGGCGGGTTCCGCACTGCCCCTCACCCAGCACAAAAATGACCAGCCTGAGGAAATGAGTGTCCTCCCACTGTCCCCTCCCCACCAGCTCCTGCCCTACCCCACCCCTGCAGCCCCACGGCTCTCAGCCTCTTTGCTCCCCTTCCTTTCCTCACTTCGAGGGCCTCACTCCAACCCTGCACACACGACTTTTCACTGGCACAGTCCGGTGACAGGAACAGAACTGCTCCCCAGTAGCCTCCCTTTGCATTAGCCTGGGAGGACACCAGCCCTCCCTCTCTTGCCCTGCTGGGCTCCCCTGCAACCTTTTGCCTCGCTGGAGGAGTGTGGGACGGGGCACAGCTCCTGCCCCGCTGTACCTCGCCGTCCCGGGGAACTAGCAGCGCGGCGTCGAGGTGTATTGTGCGTGAACTGTTTTTATCGTGTTTGTCTTGATCAGCAAAGCAAGAAGAATTCCACCTCCTCAGACAGGACACGGCTGCGCTGATGTAATTGAGGCCCTTCACGTGTGCAACATACTGCAGAAATAAAGGAGAAAGCTCCATGTCTGACCAAAAACCCTGGGGATGAGGTGTCTCTCTATCTTTGGTCTTTGTAGGCTTGTCTCAGTGAGGTTAAGTTTCTTCCAAATATTCTGTATATGAGCAAAGGGTTTGGGGAACCCATTTTCCCAGCTTCTAGAGGCTTTGTTTTCACCGGGTTTCTAGAAATTTTCAGTCGCAGTCATGTCAGCTTGGAGAACATTCCCTTGAAGGTCAAAGCCAGACTGACAGACACACCTGTATCATACTACCTTGAGACTGCCCTGCAGATTTGCCCGGCTAGATTAGTGCCCAAACACCAGCACCACGCCAGTCTTTCCCTGCAAGGCCATTTCTAGAAACCCTTTAGCCTGTGGTGGTTTGTATGTCAGTGCCTCTATCCTCTGCCAGAGTTAAGCCTCACCCATTCCCACTGGAGGAAAGCACTTGCTCACGTATACACAGCTCAGAATCAGCCTGGAAAAGACCGGGCTGCGAGGAGATTGGCTGAGCTAAGGCACTATTTTGCCCCAGCCTGGACCTAAGTCTCCCTGAGAGGCTGATTCTGGGCACCATCCACGCACTTTATTAACCCTTCTGGAGATACAGACCTCTGGTTCTACATGGCTCAAATTTCTTGCCTGTATCATGGCCTTTCTTGTCTCTGAGGGAGAAAATAAATCCCTTGTGGGCTACTAAGGATGTAGATTCAAGGCTAGATGTGCATAGGGCAGCCCTGAGAGCCACTGAGGACAGCTATGGCACACGTGAATCTGTGGGCAGAAGAACAGCAGCAGGCAAGCTTTATTCCCTTACCCTGGCTATGCTACAGCAGGGAGCCTTCCAGAGGATGCCTGGCATATTTCTTCTCACAGGTACTGGATATCAGCCTTTTTTTCCCCAGACATTGCTGGCAGTCGTTCCTGAAGAGCGAGGATACTACTAATTCACCCGAGAAGCCAGTAAATCCTCCTTGTTTACCCCACACGGGAGTTACCAGAGAACAGAGCTCAGTTCTTTCCCATCAATTCCACTCACTGCCTCCATTACTGTTATTACTGTGATTAAAAAGCAATCAAAGAGAAATCTTCTCCCTGTCCTGAAATTGCTGCAAACATCTCGGTTCCACTATTTAAGCATGAGAAGAGCAAGTTACAAGCACACTCTGCTCTCCTGGACTCCGTGACACTAGAAAAAACATAACGGAGCTCATCGCCTGAGCAGCCAGAGGCACTGAGCGGGACTGGCAGCGTGGGGATGGAGAAGTGACCCTCGCAGCTGCAGGGCTGTGTGGCACCTGCTTAGGGAACGGAGTCAGAGCAGCCCCACACCACCACCAGGAACTTTGCAGCCTGGAAGAGCGGTCTGAGCTCTGCTCTGCTGCACACCCAGCTCGGGGACCGAGGACACCCCAGCTGAAGGAGCTGGGACTGCTCAGCTCCCTCTACTCAGGCAGACTGGAGGGGTTGGATCTGGGGTCAGGCATCAGCTCTCCACCCCGAGTTGATCCCTTGCAGAAGGGATGGGGCTGATGAGGCTTTCTGATCCAGCCAGCAGCTGCAGAAGGGCAGAGGACACTTGCACACCCGAAACGGGGCCATCAGAACAAATCTCAGTAGCAAAATCTAGTGTCAGAGCGCCTCGGAGGGAAGCGAGCCCCACGAGCCCTCTTTGGAGGACCACTCAGTAAGCCCCGAATTCCTGTAGTGTCTCAGGTATCTTTTTGGAGGGACATTAGCAA
>JANHFX010023784.1:60484-127794 GCA_027560015.1 Chloroceryle amazona
AGAGCCCCATCCAGCCTGACCTTGAATGACTCCAGGGATGGGGCCTCCACCACCTCTCTGGGCAGCCCATTCCAGTGGTCTATCACCCCCATATTAAAGAACATTTTTCTAATATCCAGTCTAAACCTCTCCTTTCCCAACTTAAACCCATTGCTCCCTGTCCTATTTATTGGAACAAGAACCATACAGGCTGTAAAGGTCACCTCTTGATCACAATGAGGGGGTTGGCAAGGTAGTATCAAGGGCCAGGGAGCAGCTGGACACCTGCAACATGCCTTCTGCACTGCTAAACTCATCATGGGCAAATAGTGCAGACATTGATACACAAAATATGGTTATTAAGGTTAATATTTTGTGTGCAATGCTTTGGAGATGATGGAAAGGTGGAGCAATACGCACGATCAAAGAAGTAGAAGAACCTAAATAGAATAATGTATTATCTGAAGAAAAAAAATATATAATAGTATGAGACAAGGAAAATTTTCCCAACTGAAACATTTATTATTTGATTGACTTTTAAGAAAAATAATTTCAGGGAGATGTAATGATTGAATATTCCCAAATCCATTAGCTTCTGCTGAAAGAACAGCTGTATAGGAAGCGGAGGGATGTAATCAAGAGCAAAAATCTCATCCCAGCCTACTCTCATGTTCAGTAGGCATAAGGGGCTTTTGCCCTTCATAACTAACATAATAACTTTGTGTTTTCATTACCCAGAGAAATGATTAATCCCCATTTGAACCCCTCTAGATGTTCCACTTCCATCAGATGCAGTGTGGCGAGTTGCAGAGATATGTAGAATTAAAGAAAAGGTCTAGGACAGAGCACTGACTTAGACTAATGAAATATATGAACGAGGTCACAAAGCTCTTTGCATACAAATAAACATGCAGAGCTCATCTCTCTGACCTAGAACACCGTTACTGCAGGATCCAACTCCTCAGTTTGCAGTAAGACTCACCAAGATATTCCATACTGAAGCAGCCGGGTAGGAGTTCAAAGGTGCGTGCTGTATTATTATGCTTTATGAGTACAGCCATTAGGAACATAGGGCATCCCTTTTCAGCACATGCTGATAGAGTTATGGCCAGTCAATTCAGTTATGCTAATCACGAGGAGGCTTTTCTAAGGGTAATATCTTTTCATTTCATAGATAAGACGGGCTGAGTGTGCACAACAGACACGGTGGCTTGGGTAATGACCGGTAATTTGTTAAAGGAGCAATTAATTTCAATAAGGAATCCACACTTTCCCTGGTAAAGAGAGGGATGGAGGCCAGACTCTTCAGTTCTGTGACGCCCCTGTCACTTGCAGCGAGGAAGAATTTCTCTCTCTCTGCTCTTGGCAAGTGGCTGAGCCACAATACGGTTTGTCATCGCCGGCACAAATGGATGCTGATAAACCGGCCGGTTTCTGCCCTGACAAAACGGGATGGCCACACATAGGTGCCCTCGGGGTGACCACTGGCCCTTTTCCCTCTTGTTTCAGTCTCAAGGAAGACAGCAACCTGCCCTCGGTAGCTCTTCCTTCTGATTCCCACACAGGTCTGTCTAAAAAAGCCCAGCCACAGCAAGGCTGCAAAGTTCCTCTCCAAGACAACTGCATATCAAGTAGAAATCACACAAGCACTCTTGATAAACAGCAGGCAGCCCTGCTCCTGCCAGCTAACAGGATTAATCTAAATGCATACAGACACAGCTGGGCAAAATAAAAACATCGAGCAGAGACTAAATTACACCACTTAATGGCCAAATGTCTTTGAGGCTCCCACTCCACCCACTGCCTTTCTGCTTGCTGCTGCAGCCATGGTGAGGAGAAGCTGCCACATCCCTGCCCCTCCAACCCTCTGGCAGGCACCAGTTCAAATGACAGGCAGAGCTCAGAGGTGAAATCCAGCCACGCAGTTCTCAAAAGAGCTACAGGCAGGAGAGAGACAGGTCTTCATGAACATGGACAGCTGCTGCTAAGAACTGATACAGCTGTAATTATGACTGGAGTGTGCTTTGGAAATGCAATTGCTTGACTCACCTCATGTGGATTTTCCTAGCAAGCAGAAGCTGAATCTCCCATCCCTTAGAGCACAGAGACCTCAGGATGACCAAGAAAAGGTCATATCAAGCTGTGGCAAGCTGCCCTCCTACTGGCTAGTAATTCAGGACGGGTTATGAGCTCTGCTTGAACTCCAAATGTGAGCTACTTCCAAGTGTTTCCTAATGATACCTGTGTTCTTAAAGGGAACGTCATTCTCCAGAGACAACAGTAATGCCTGGTATGATAATAACAGAATCTCTGTGGTTTCAAATCAAAGAATTCCAAAAGCATCCCTAAGTTATTGTAACACATTACAGAGATCTTAGTGGGAGATGGGTTTCCTCTTAGTGGAAATGACAAGCAATATCCTTCTCCGAACAGCCCTCAGAGAGCAGTGATAAGAGGTTAGATCAGAGAAGCAATGGCCAGATTTTGAGAGCAGGGAACCCCCAAATAGCTAGGTGCTTACCAACTTCCCAAACCAGCTTCTGCAACTAGAACTGTAAGGGGTCGCCAGGACTATAATACCATTAAAGTTGATCACTCTTAGCAGGACAAATGCTAACACTGGAAAACTAATACTGGTTAACATGACTACGGCCAGTTTGTGGCTTCAAGATGGAATCTCCTTTTAATTTCACAAGTACTAATTGGTAGGAACTATGCCACAGAGAAAGCAATCCAGTCATTGAGCAAATCCAGTTTCCAGTTCAAAGGATGTTACCGTCTTTTCTCTTTCTCATTTCCTTTCAGAGCATTTACAATTTTGTTTGTGGGATGCAGTTAAGCTGCAAAGCATTTTCCTGTCTGGAAGCAGGTCCCTGTGGGTTGAAAAGATAGAGCTGGAGTTCAAGCGGTGTAGACACTCACTTTTGTGCAAGTGGCTGTTTCCTCTTTAAGGATAACTGTAAGTCTGTATTTCATGGCAGAAGGGGAAGGTGCTTTCTATTTAAAGCAGATGGGTTGAGAGTTCAGGAAAGGAGGATGAAAAGAGATCATGGAAGGAAAGGTTCTTGGAGATGTAGGGATTTGAGAGTGGAGATAGGCTGGCACTTTGCAGACAAGAAATTACACAGGGCAATTTGTACTAAGAACCATTTTGACCCATCTTAAATCAGTTCTTTAGAGTCTCCCCTGAGGTACCACAGCAATTTCCTTCAGCTTTTACTCAAAGGCCAGACTCTCCTCTAGGCAACTTCTTTTTCACAGGTTATTTGGGTGATCTTAAATGGCAATTGCATTACCAGTAAGACCAGTTTCCTTTATTTCTGCCAATCGAGGTGTTACAAACTGTTACCTGCCACAGAACCCAAGTTCCTGCCTGGGGCTGTTGTTTCAGCAGCTTTCCAAGCCCCAAGTCCAGTGTAAAACTGATGCAATGGCCAGATCCCCAGCTCGGCTGAGGCTTCCACACCTCACAGCAGCCTCCTGAAGCAATTCAAAGGGCAGCCTGTTTGGCCTCAGCTCAGGGCTGCAGAGCAGGATGCTCTTTGCCCTGGGTCACCCTGAGCACATCACAAAGGTTCAAAAAGTGCCTAAGTACCTTTGTGGTCCTAGTCTGTAAGTCCACCAGAAAACACCGTGTTATGGCATTCTAAGGACGTCCATGTATCTGGACATAAAGAACATAAAGGGTCTGGACAAAGTCCTCAGGGACACAGAATGGGCATATATCCCTCTTGTTTATTATTCCTTGCTCCATTTTTTTTAAGCAGCACTCTTAGAACTGCTCTTACCAGTCCTTTCTAGTTCTAACTAACAAAAATAGCAAGGCTCCTTGCTCGAGTTCTGCAGTGGGGGCAGTACCTTTGTTGGATTTATTTGCATTGTGGTTCTTTCAGACATTAACTACTCACACCACGTGTATGGCCAGGTGCGTGGTGTTCAGAGAGATCAGACTGCTGATCATCTTTGAGACCTTCTTCTTTTCTTTCCCTCATATTCTCCTTAATTGAGTGATGTTTACTTGCCCTCCTCCTTTTCAGCATATTTGAAAAACAAAACCAGACAACTACTGGTTTGCTTTGCATATATTTTTTTTTTTCCTTTCTTGAGAGACTACAGAGCTAAACCTCACAGTCCCAGCAGCAAATCAAGAAATCCTGCAGTACAAATAACTAAAAATATTTTTTACAATAGTCATCTTTCTATTTACATATTTATTCCCAGTCTCCCCATCTAATTAGACTCTGAATCCCATATTCACTTCTGCTGGCAGCTCGCTCCATTGTTTTCATGTTTCGGGTCTGTTACTATCTGGAGGGCTACAGTATAATCCCATTTATGCCTTTGGTGGAGGATGAGGCACAAAGAGAAGCGAATACTCAAGTGAGGGGGAGCCTGTTTGCAAAGGCTGAGGATGGCCAGTGCAATGCTAATGCAATCGATAGCATGGAGCCTCTGTGCAAGGCTCAAATGTGGGGCAAAGACCAACGACCTCATTGAATTCATGGACCTTTCGCAGGAGCCAGGAACTAGGCAAGTACAGTGCGATCCAAAGAGAAGCTACTGGGCACCAGAATTAAAAATACCATTGCCAAAATCTGCAAATGCAAGTGGAAACATCAGTGACAAATAAGGACAACAGAGGCAGGAGGAGTTTCCAGCAGGTTGTGCAGGGACTTGGATTATCCACGCACTGAGAACTTCAGTGAGCTGCTGTCTCCACATGTGGGACAAAGCCAAGGGGAAGAGGCTCAGCTCATCCATGAGCTGTCTCCTATTTCTGTGCAGCCTGAAGCAAGCAACCTTGAAGCAAAACTGGAGCAAATGTGAGCGTTGCTTCATGACTTGGATAAATGATAGGCTCACAAAGAAGCCAAGAGGTGCTCGGGAGAAGCAGTCTTTGAGATGCAGCCACAGAGACACCAGTTCAGTAATTGATGCAAGACATTTGGCATGACAGCTCCTCAGCTGGATTTGTGAGCTGGGTGCTGGCCAACTGTTAGAGCTTCAAGTGTGGCAGCAGGAATGTGGTCATAAATCATTAAGTTCCCAGCCCAGCAGCAGGTTATGTTGCAAGGATCACACCAACTGACACCAACGTTCAGCAAAGAATAAGCCTCTCCATAAAGTTGAGCAGCTAGACCTACCTTCCTGGCAGCTGAATATCTGTCCCAGTACCAGGGTCAGACTTAGAGCACCTTCTCAGATTCAAAAGTAAAAACATCTTCTTTCAAGCTAGCTTACTTGTTTCTGATCCAGGGCAAAGGGGAAGAAGCCAGGGAAGAAGCTGTGAGAAGACAGCACAAAAATGAAACAATCTGAAAAGGTGCAAAGCAGGGAAATTTTATTCTAACTCATTGCCTCTGTTTCCCTGCCACGTGAAAGGATGATAACGTCTCTATCCGAGGAGCAGAAGCAAGCTTGCTTCAACAGCATGTGCAAGATCCATTTGCCATTCTTGCGTGAAAGGGGCTATTGAGCTGTGTGGCATTAACAGAGCCTTTATCCGCTACCCTGCCAGCTTGTTTGAAAGTCTCTTTTTACCCACTGCAGGGTCAACAGGCACTAGTGTGGCTGAGATAGGGCTGTGCTGCTGGCACAAAGATCCCATCCTGGCATTTTGTCTGCTACAGAAATAAATGTATAAGCTTAGGATTTCTCTCCTCTTCCTTAATGCTTTAGTCAGAAAAGCAGCCAAGGAAGAACCCTGATGTGCCATAGACTGACCTGAGGGGAGCTAACAGCTAAAGACATTAACTAGAAGCTAAAGGAATTCTGGTTCCCTAGTCTTGACTTGTTTTCTAAAATGTAGAATCCAAGCCACTTTGATTTTTAAGTAAGAGATGCTCCAGGGATGTGCATTGGCTCATGGAGCAGACAAGACACCACAAAGCCTTTCCACCTTCAGGTTAGCAGCAAACCTGCCCTACTTTGTTAGCACCGAGGTGTCACAGGGCAGCTGACAACCTTGTAATTGCCAATGTCACGGGAGTTTTAGGCTGCACAGAACCAAACCTGTAATTTAGCGATCTGAGGTTGTGGAGGCTTGGTCAGAAAATGTTAAGCAGTGGGGAGACAGCTGTTAGCAGAGACATCCTCTCTGTTGCTGCTTGTGCTATCAACTTAAAGCTGACTTTCTGCACATCAACTAACTCTATTATGATGTCCTTGATCAGGGAGGGGTGGGATGGGGAAACCCTTGCTCGGTGTGCTTGCTGCATTTCCTCTGTGCTGGGAATTACATGCCAAATTATATGCCTTGGCAGTCTACTTAAACTGGGATCTTGCTGACCCTGAACAAGGCAAAGAGTTTCACAGTATAGGAACCCTTTATAGACCTTGGGACTACGGGGGTCTTCAAGGAACACAAAGCTCTTCTAACAGTAAGCTATGAAATACTAGCCTGCCTCCATGCTCCTCACACCGAGGGGAATTGTGAAGGAGGCAGCAGCATTAATTATTGATCCCAAATGGAATTAATAAAGAACAAACATTTACTACAGGCAGATAAAATGTTCCATGCAAGATCTTTATCCTCAGGTCGGCAGCAGAAACAAGGCAATAGCATGCTCCCTTCTTCATGCCAAACGAGATGTGATACCTTGCTTCTCACAAGGCAGAAAGACAAGAGAGCTGCTCAGGATGCCGAGTGAGTTTCCATCCTGCAATCAAACTTGAGTCGTGCCAGTACCTGGTGCAAGCACTGGGCCTCAGCCTCACAATGGCCCGTGCTTACAGCTCTGGGGAAGTGGTCTGCTGCCCTCCAGCCTTGCAAGCCAGCTGCAGATTTCAGACAGACCTTGCAGCAGGCAGCTACCCCCGCAGAACTGGCCAGATTCTCTCTACAGATAAATAAGTCCTTTGCTCAGAAGGCAGATGTAGGTGCGGTGGGGTTGAACAAGGTAGCTGAACCTGAAAGCCTGTGCAGGCTTGCTGGTGGTTGGACAAGCAAAACCACATCCCACCGGAGGAGCTGGAGCCATCCTCTGGGTTTGGTGGCGTGAGCTGACAGGAGAAGCTGGCTTTCCCTCGCCTCACAACTTCAACACCAAACCTCTCTGGGTATGAATGCATTTCAAGGCTGTGCTGTGTTCAGGCACGGCATTTCTTTCTCACTTTTGAGGTTAAGATGATTTCTCATTTAGCTTGGATAGAGAGCTGCTTCCCAAGGCAGGGCCTCTCCAGACACCACAGCCTCTACTCGCTATGGACATCTGATGATGAGAGAATTTCCCCCCCATCTCTTGGTGTGCACACACTAACACCTACATAAATATTGCCAGTCCACATAAATCTACATAAATTAGCACCCTTCCCCCGCCCCCCACCTCAAAGTCTAGTACGGCTCTAATCAGCAGAAAAAAAACAGATTAAAGATAAAGAACTAGATCATCAGATTGCATCAAGTATGTGCAACTCTGAATTCTGTTGAAGTTACTCTGGTTTACACCACCTCCCAGTGTAATACAATTACCCCATTGTCTCGAGTCAGGGTGTTTTATGACCTAGTTCTATTTATTTGCACCCGCAAATAAAACTCACCTGCCTTATAAATTATCGAAAAGGGAGGGGATATTTTTATCCTTGATCCAGAAAGCTTTACATTCATCAAAGTTAATTGTAATCGGCTGTTAGCTCCCGTAAACAATCAGATATATCACTGAGACACAAAATAAATCCACCCAAATTATGCTAGCCAGTAAGATTTTGAAATCATTTGGTCAGAGTTTTGATAGGGAATCACAATCAGCAGAAAACTGCCAGTTCTTAAAACTCCCTTGTCTACAGTCATCACAAAACCCCTAAAACCAGGAAACAGGGGAAGCCTCAAGGGTTGGGTGGTGAAAAACAAATCAGCCAGGCACTAGTCTCCTCTACGTATCTTCATGTCTCTATCTATACAGCCATCAGCAGGATGACAGCTGGACTGTTGCTGCTGCCCAGACAGGACCCTAGGAAGAAGGGGATGTAAGTACAGGATAACAAGGGCTTGGGCATCTAGTCTAGGCATGGGTTTACACTGCCCTCCTCCCAACAACTTTCCTATTACAGCACAGTAAAGAACAGCAGCAGTGCCCTTGTTTGGGCTTTTATCCCTTAGCCTGTAGCTCCAAACACCAGCTCAGTTGCAATCCATCACTCCTGCTGAAAGCTTCATTTTTCAGGTGAGCTCCCATTTTCTCATGAAGTTTTGAAATGAAGATACGTGCCACACAAAACCAGGGTGTTCTCCTGCCCTCTACATATCAAGGGGCAGAACTGGACTCCGAGTACCAGGAGAGGAAGGTCCCTACTCGCCCAGTCCTTGCTGGCTGGCTGAGAGGTGTTGCTACAGCTGTAGGAGCAGGGAATTGCCCATGTAGACAATGTTCACAAACAATTTCTGTGAAGTAGATGATGGGACTGTAATTTCACGTCTTATGTTGTCAGGGAGTCGCAGCAAACTCAATTAAAAATTGAGACCAGAAGAAAAATGAAGTGAGGGATGTGTGCATACATATATAATCTGTCTCTGTGTGTCTGGGACAAAAATGGTGATTGAAGTGTACCGTGCCCCGGCAATAGGAACTGTCTGCTTTTGATGAAAAATGGGGGATTCAGAATATGCTGAGAGAAACTAGAGGCATGACCAGGAAGGAATCCAGCTGACAAATAACGCTGAGGAAAAAATCCTTCCAGGCACAGGAGGCAATGAGTTGCAGTTCTGATTGAATAGACTTGTTAATAAAACTACACTGAACAAAAAGTGAAATAGAGAGCAAATCCTTTCAAATAAGATTTCAGTCCTGACTTAAATCCATGGCTTGCTTTATGAGTTCCTCTGTCCTTGTTCTCTCAGCAGGACAGTAGAAGAAACAAGAGGTGAAAACAGACTGAAGCGTGTCATGTCCCCCCCTGTCTGCAATAGCAATATATCTGGAGGGCAGAGGTGAGGGGGGTACCCCCAGTAGTTTTACATCATCCTTCCCCTCCAGTTGCTTTAAAGTTACAGCTTGTTTTCCTGGAAGTGGAGACAGCCATAAGGCAGCAAATCTTGGCCACTGTGCTCTCTCTAGACCTAGCTCTGCCCCATTGCAGGCCAACGGTGCACCTTTCACAGCAGCATCCTTGGGCTCAGCCCTTTGCTGCTTCTGCTTTCGTGTCACATGTAACAGAGAGCTCTGTAAGTCAGCAATGGGAGCTCCATCAGCTTGTGCTGGGGCAGCAAGAGAACTCTCTTGTGGTGACTCTATAAAATACCCGAACAACTTATTTTGCAAGCCCCGAGCACTGCACTTTTGCATCTCAGGGGTTTGCTTTTTCAGTTGCTGAAGTTACACCAGATTCTCAGCTGGGTAAGCAACAGGGCAGCACTGAGCCTCATTAGCACGCAGTTCATGTGCACCATTTATCTGTCAGCTTTAATGTCATGTGGGGAGCATGGGGGGCACGAGACGGGGCAAAGGAAATGCAAAGATGCTGCAAGGAGGCACGAGAAAGGATGTAAATCGTGCAGGGCTCAAAGTGCTTTAAGGCACGCACCTCTGCTAGCTCTGCTGCTCTGAACACACCGCACTCACAGGTACGTGAAACCCACAGGTATGTGAATCCCACTCATTTACCAGTCTCGGGCCCAGGGTTTCTCTCTGTCCGCTCCCTTTGTCTGTCACCTGTCCTGGTCTGACCCACAGGGAGTTTCAGCAGCAAACATCAGCAAGCACAGCTCATGGGATCAGAAAAGCAACAGCAATCCAAGCGCATTTCCAAAGGACTCCCCTATCCCCCTGCTTACAAAGCCATACACTTGGTGAGCCCATTGTTCTGCCTCTCAGCTGCTGGCAAAATCCTGCTCTCCAGGGCCCATTTGCCATCTGAGGTCCCTTTGCACACTGCTTCCCAAGAGTTTAGTGGAGCAGAGATGAGGTGCTCGGGAGAGGGATGAAGGAGAGAGAGCTGGAGGGTTTCAGTCTTGCAGAGTGTTTCCCTTGCATGCCTGGAGGAAAAAAATTTTCCTCCCTGCAATCCTTCATTCACTGGAGAGCAATTCTGCAAGGGTGGTCCTGTGCCAGCTCCCAGCGCTCCCATCTCACTTGAAAACCCATTGCAGAAGACCCCCAGCTGTCCTGCCCTAACTGGTGTGTCTCAGACCATCGGGACTCACCCTGTGGAAAACTGCTCAGCCTATCTGCCCTTGCTTCACATGGCTGCTTGGACTGCCTTTTGCTACCTTCTTTGGCACAGAAACGTGGTTAGCACCACTGGAGGGCCTACAAGTTGTTTGAAGGAGTCTATCCTATATTTGCCACCCCCTGGAGTTAAAATATAATGAGGTCTATAAATAATAAATAAATCAGCAATTCTTTTTCATGTCTTTAGAAAGGCTATTCTCTAAGGCTACATAGCTTTTAGAATTTTTAATGGAAGTGCAAGGGGGGAACTAGAGAGTTTTTCTTCTTGATTTTAAAGATAAACACATGATTTGTGAAGGTGAAGCTTTAGGAAAAGGAAAAAACAAAACAAAACAAAACAAACCCAACATCCAGGAAATAAAATCTGATGAAATCACCCCTTTCAGACCAGTTCAGAGGAAAGACAGAAGGAGCCCATTTTTCTAATGGACTAAGTTTTGCTTGGAACCTCCTAACAAAAAACATTTACTTGCTCCAGACAGACCAAGCTTTTTTAATGCACCTATATATGGCAATCTGAACAACTCCTTTACATCTAACAGTGTGTTTGAAAATATGAGCTCGGTGACTGACAGATCTACAACGAGAGAGACTGAATGGGGAAGAAGAACCTGATGTGGACTTATTAGCCCGGGTCTTGTGAGTCTTTCTGTGTTGGGGAAACAGGACAGACTGCCCTTAGGGTCACTCAGTTCAGTGTGCAGAACAAAGGTTATTAATAATACAAATCCCCCCATATCTGAAAGATGAATATACAAGGTCAATTCAAGCAAAATAGCACTGATGAAACTAGCACATCTGAGTTGGGAGAAGAGCAAAAGCTGCTATCACACCCCTAGGTTCTGTCTCAGCAAAGCCTGCTCTGCCTGCTTCCTTCCTAATGAGGCATTCTACAATGCTGATGAGAAGATTCCCCGGTGGAATAGAAGCAGCAGGGTGGGGAGTAGGGATACGCTGAAATTTATACCCAGTATGATGAAGGCAGGCACACAGGAAGGGGAGCAAAGGAGGAGAAATGGAAAGGAATCGGGCTGACTTGCTCTATTACACATATCTCAACATTTGCAGTGTCTCTTTCCTTCCATCAGCCCCCTGCTCCCCCCTAGAGAACAAGCCAAGCCAATACACAGACCTCTGTTTTTTATTTATGAGGGCTTTCTATTCAGCTCTGGTCCAGCAGAGCTTTTTTTGCTTTTGTTTTCCCTAGCAGCAGAACAACACTGCTAATCCTACAGAATAAAATTAACGTAATCAATATGATTATGCCCATGAGAGAATGTCAGCCACTGGAAAACAAACACAGCCAAAGGGATCCGGTAACAGAACAAAAACAGGGACAGAAGCTTATTTTCTTGAATATGTTTTGTTCTTCTGTCATTTCCTATCCATTTTTTTCACTCTAGTATATAAAATAGAGTGAAATCCTTGGGCATTGCCAAAGAAAGCCAGCCTTTTATTAAGGCCAAATACTAGAGAGAGACCCAGGCTTAAGTATCTGCTCCTCAGACAGTTTGAAAAACATACCTGAAGCTATAAGTTCCCCACTGAACCCCAGGTAAGTACTGCCCAAGCTGCCTGTCAGTCAATGTTTGGCTGTGTAATCATCCATGCAGTACTGCTCTGACAGGGCACGTTGTCAAACTGAGCCTCTAGCTCCTTGGCTGGGTGGTGTGGGCGAAGCAGAACTGGAGTGTTGCTGTCCCAGGACAGCCTTACTACACGGATTGGGAATGATTAGCACAAACCAGAGGCTTATAGATTCCAAGCACTTGCATTTCTTTACACTTGAAAAGGCTTGAAACAAACACAGAACAAGCAGAGTATTTGAGATCTTGAAAACACTTTGCCATGCAACTCTAATTAAGTGATTTTCTAGTGCTCCCACAGCCATACCTGGATGAGAACTTGAGTCCTGTACTCATATTCCGAGACTGTATTTGTGGAATGAGTCATTTCCTGCCAATCTGGGGAAAGCTGGGGTTTGCTTTTGAAGGCAAGGAGTTTTTTCTTTCGTGAGTACCGCACAATGCGGGAGCTGGCAGGGGGGATTTGTCTGAAATAGAGCCGTGTCTGCACTTGGGGTTGCTAGGCAGGCTCTTACAGCAGGATCCCAGCTCTGACAGTAGCTGTCAGTGGCACTGCTCACAGCTGCACGGCTGAGAAAACTCTTGTTAAAGTTCCCCTCTTGGAGGTCAGCATCTCCTAGTCTGCACAACCAGTCCCTTCAGTCTGTGTCTTCGTTTTTTTAAACCACTATTGCTTCTAAAAGCTCTGAGATGGTCCCCAGAGGCCATCCAAGAAAACAGAAATTGAATGAAGATTAAAATGCTGATCTAGAGCTGCTAATGCCCCTCAGGAGTTACACAAACATCCACTTGGAACGAGTCCCATCTGGATAACAGCAAGAAATGTTCAAGAACAAACTTTGAAGGTTAGTTAACATACCAGCTTTCTCTAGATATCATATCCTCTTTTGACTTTCACCCCTTTTCCTCGGTGTTAAGGAACAGCCTTGAGGCCACATGCAGTAAAGCTCTGCCAGTGGTCCCAGTGCTTTAGCCAGGTGAAAGCTGCCCCTTCTCTGGGGGCTGGATGAGCCACCGATGGGCTGGGAAAGCCTGGACACTCTTCCAGGACATGACAGTGCCTCATGGATGACCAGCCAAGTCCCCTCACCTCCCTGAATGTAACTGCTCTCAGAGGACAAAGGGCTGGAGCATAGCTAGGAGATCAGTGACATTTAAGAAGGGCTGGAATCAAACTGTTCAGAAACAGGGAGAGCTAATCAGGTGAACAGGAGAATTTGGCTCGCCTGTTAAATAGCATAAGGAACTTAAAGGGCAAGGTTCAGCTCTGCCAGTGGAGATGCCTCTGCAGCAGAGGTGTGTGTGCTAATTGCCCAGCAATCCCACACAGCTACTTTTTAAACCAGCAGAGACAAAGGGAGACTTCTTATGTGTGGTTTGTCTCCTCTCGAGGTCAACTCCTTGCTTGACTCCTACAGTTTTGCTTTAGACAAGGCATGGTGTCACAATCCCTTCTGTCCTCCTTCAGATCTTTCTCCCATCTGCAAGCAATTCCCTCTTTGCTTCATCAGTTCATCACATTATCTTTTAATGCCTTTGTTTTTTTCATAGATTTTTGTGTGCACACACGTTAAATCTGGGCAGGAATGTGTTTGAGAGTTTAGCCAGATTAGCCTGGGTTTCATTTATTCTTGCTAGGACCTGCACTCCAGCCCCACGGACATCATATTGTTTATCATCCTTACTTACAAGGAGGGGGGGTGTGAAATGTAGAAAGCCTCATACCCCTTGCAGAGATGTTTTATCTCCCCTCTGATTCCTCACCAGCCTGTTCCAACATCAACACCCTCTTTGAGCTGGTAACCCTGATGCTTTTTGCCTCTCCAGGACCACACTGATTTCCTGCTCCGTCCTCCATCCCAGACGCTCCTGAATTTCTCCTCCTTTCCCTGGTCTGCCAAGGAGGTGGCAAGGTGAGGCACTTCTTGTCTCACCCTGTACCAAAGGCTCCCAGTCGCAGGTATCAGCCCTCCAGGGTGCAGTCGGAGGGGCCAGGTCTCTGGCTGGCACAGCTTCAGTGACAGCACAGCCCTTCTCCAACAGGTTACTAAACTCCTGCTAATCCCAAATCCACAAACAAGAAGCGCTGCTCTGGCTCCGCTAGCAGGGACAGGGAAGGAGAATCCTTTGTCAGGATGGGACACGGACTGTGCCTTTGCTCCCAGCCTCTCACTGGGAGGCCACAACCAGCTGCCTCCAAACGCTTGGTCTGTACACAAGTACTCGTGTTTATGGGGTCAGGGTGGCTGCTGGGGGGAGCCTGGGATGCAGCAGAGCTGCCCAAGGCAGTGGCCTGCTTGTACCTTCTTCCTTTTGGAGTAATAAAACTAGCTACCAGGTGCCTCTGGCTGCCTTTCTGTGCTGGCAGGTTATTTATATGCAAATTTCTTGTCTGTGTTTGCTGCTTATAAACCTGATAAGAAAACCTTCCATGGAGGTGGGATGTGGGAAAGGCATGAAAGGGCCTTTTGATCCAGCCAGGAGAGCTAATACAGTATTATTCACTACCAATTAGGCATTTTCAGACAGGAAGGGACAGCTACACACTGAGATGCAAGTTCGTTAAAGTGAGATTGCAGCGAGGAGCTGGGGAAGGCAGAGGAAAAAAACCCCCAGAAATATATTCAGCTACTTAGACCGTATTGAAACTCCAGCTCTTGTCCAACTCAGGGTCAGCAGTAATACTTTGCTACTGCAGCACTGAGAACTGCACCACTTGGATTCCTGTTTGATTCTTACAGTCTTTGCAGAAACTCTGGGGCTGAACTGAGGTTGCCCTGTGACTTGGGGCTGCAGCGAGACCAGCTGAGCCCTTCCTGCCCTACCTGCTGCAGGTGGTTACTTTCCTCATCCCAGGACTTGACATCTTGGGATCTTTCCCTCCCCAAAACTCTGAGTGGGGACCAAAGAAACACTTCTGGGCCATTTTTATCTTGATTTTCTGTGATGTGATGCGTTTCCCCAGTTTCTGGACCCTCTTAGAGATACAGAGTGTTACCCAACCACGAGCATTTTCAGACAAGTTTCCTGGAACCCCCTCCTGTCTGGCAGTGTCCTGCTCAAGGCAGCTGCCAGCCAAGTCCTCTCTCTGTGCCACAGCAAAAAAAAGCTTTGATTAATTGAAACACAGACATTTTAAGATGCTTAGATGAAAAGCATTAGAGTAGATATGAGAACAGTGGATTCACTGACCTGAAGAGGCCACACTTACCATGAAAACTTAGTTCCTACCCAGAACAAGCTGCAATTTCTTTATGAGCAAAATGATATCATTTTTAAAAGCCCCATGATCTTGAGCATAATCCAGAGAGATCCTGGGTCCCTAAAAATCCTCTAAGCTGTCCATTACTGTTGAAAGCAGCACCTGCACACCCTGCTCTCAAGTTGGCACTGGCACTAAGTGTTGAAGGCTGCAAGTTGTTTGTTTGTTTTTTTCTGGGAAGAGATGAACAGAGGAGAGGAGGAGATTTGCTGCAAGGGATAATTTTTCCTTTTTTTTTGGTAGAAAATGACTAGTTGATGACCAGTGCCATGAACAACCTGGAGAGGTAGGGCTGCTTTCCAAAGAGTAGTCTGAAGTTAACCCAAAGGTGGAGGAATAGAAACTTGTGTCACCAGTAGCTCTCTCAGGCCCTACCTGCTCCCCTCACCAGTTAAGGAGCTACTGCTTGGAGACATCTCACCTGGATACTGGGATGTCAGGGCCAGCGAATGCAGAGCCTCGTGGGCTTGCAGCTCAGGCTAAGTGAGGAAAGCACCCAGCCAGAGGCTTTGCTGCTGGGTCCTGTCTCCCTCCACAGCATGAGGGGCCATCCCTGGCTTCCCATCACTCCGAAGGGGAGACATTGATGGGTTGGGCTGCGTCAGGCGCTGTGTGAAGCCTGCCACTCATTGCCTCCACTTTCCCAAGGAGGAGGGCTGGAGGCACTGCCTGTCACAACGGGTGTACCTCACCATGACAGACCCTGTCCGCTCTCGCTTCTCCTCTCTTGACAACGTTATGAAGTTCAGAGGCTTCTGAGAGCCTTAGGCACTTAAACCTGTCTTTCTTTCGGTGCCTGCCACTGATGTCTAAGCAGGGAATGGTAGCAGGAAAGAGGGAGAGAAAAACTACTCCAAAGAGGAGGGAAAAATCAACAGAAGAGTTCAGCTCAACAGAGCATCTTTGATGACCAGCACCTAGAAGCCAAGACTAAGCTCAGAAATGCACTTCCCTCCCTCTGAGCAGCCACTAAAAGCCCTGTCTCTACTAACATGCAAGACAGGCAGCCATGCTCCTTCCCCCACCTCATCCTCCTACCAGCCCCATTTCCCACTCTGCTCAGCAAATGCCTTTTCACAGAGATGGGAGCTGTGCAGCACTTTAACTCTGGGCCCCTGATTTGCTTCCAACTTACGCCACATGAGGTCAACAGCCCTCCCACAAAAGCAAGCTTAGCTGTGCTGGCATTAGCTCCATCCTGCTCATCCAAGCACCTGCTTCTGTTGGGGCTCCGTACCCCCATAGGTGGCTCAGCCCTCCCCCCACCCCCGGGCAAATCTGGTTTTGGAACAAAGATGTTGACTGTAATTTTGTGAGTGCTTGAGAAACACTGTCAGAGACTGATAAGCACTGCATTTACTGCTTCCAAAGAGGCTGTGATGATCATGGCAGGATCCACCCATCCTCCAGAAATACTGCTTCCAATTGCAATTTTAATTGCAGATTAAACCAGGAGTGTCAGTGTGAAGTTAGTCCCCCAGCCAGGCTGACACAGGCAGCTGTTTTGGTTTACTCATTTCCTGTCCTCCCTCTACCTCTTGGCTGCAGAGTTATCGATGTGTCTTCCAAAGACACAGGGCTGCCAAGCCCTAGGATGCTTATTATATCATTTGTTTGGCATTTTGGAGCTTTCTCATGGTCCAGAGAAGCAACCTGCAACCATGCACAAAGCCAGATCCTCGATCCTCTTCACAGCCCTCCTGAAAAAACCCTTGCAAAGAAACCAGTGAAGCAGCAGCTTTACCTGGGGGCTGCATCTGTAGCCCAGCGTGATAAACTACCCTTGCTCCTTGCCTTGTTTCTGTCTGTGTTCACTCTATCTCCTGGCACATTTAATTTAAACTGTCTGAGGAGACCATCTTTCTACTGAGTCCTTATTCCTCTCTCAGCACCAGAGGAATTGAACTATACCTGAAGCTCCTAAAGAAA
The DNA here is from genome assembly GCA_027560015.1 of Chloroceryle amazona. Taxonomy (NCBI): domain Eukaryota; kingdom Metazoa; phylum Chordata; class Aves; order Coraciiformes; family Cerylidae; genus Chloroceryle; species Chloroceryle amazona. The sequence continues at coordinate 77,407 of JANHFX010023784.1, forward strand.
ACCACTATACAAGTGAGGCAGTTATCTAATTTACAGCAGCAATCCCATTATAACAAGATCAGCTCCAGTGGTACTGAGGTATAAATGGGCCCCAAAATCTCTGTATTCACACCTTCCTCCTCCTCCCTCTTTTTCTTTTTTTCTTTTCTTTTAATCCCCACCTCATGAAGGTGAGGATTCTACTCTGGGGACCACTCCAGATTTCCACCCTGCTTTAATACTCTAATTGCTTGTGACAAAGGGGAAGGGCGTAAGAATAACTAAGGAAGTGCAGATTTCACCTACATCTGTAAAAACTGAGTGGAGGAGAAGGGAATCCAGGTCCTGAGTCCATCCTTCGCTATTCAGAAAGCCTCTCCACCTTCAGCCCCTGCTTTGTGGTGAAAGGAGAGCTTTAGCCTGGCAGGTGTTGGGTCATAGGCTGGACTTGATGACCTTGGAGGTCTATTCCAGCCTCAGAAATTCTGTGATTCTGTGAGAATGGTGTCACAGGGGAGAGGCAGGGATTTCATACAGCCACACTAGGTATCTCATTTCTCCAGAGTGATACAGAAGCAGAGAGTTTAGGGCAGAAAGGATGGTCTGTGGGGCAGATGAGCCTCCTCTCCAGCCTCTGATGCGAGTCAGTCCTGCGCACCTTTGGCACCAGCAAAGAGAAGGGATGGAGACCTCTCCCCTCTCTCAGCACTCACCTGGCAGATGCCAGGCGAGCTGCAGCAGAGCATAACCAGGCAGAGGGGGCAGCAAATGAGCCTGACAAGCTCCATTTGCTATCCTGGTGAGTGACTTCCCCTGCAGAGACGGGGACTGTTGCGATCTCTGGAGCAACCTGTCAGATAACACTAGAAGCCGCGCAGGGATTTATGCTGGCAGGGGCACAGTATTTCACTTTGATGACACTTGCTTTCTCAATATTTTAATCATGCTGTTAACCTCGAGACTTGAGAGACACAGGCGGCTGCCACCCTGCCCACTGCCGCAGCCAAGCCCCGCAGCCAACGCCAAGAGACCAAGGGACCAATTACCCATCTCTTCCACTGAATTCAATGGTGCTCATCTCTTGGAAAAGCAACACGGAAGAAATAAGAAGGAAAGTCAAGGTTAAGGCAAGCAGGGCTGCAGGACTCACTTCATTCCTTAATATCAGCAGGTAGCTAAATGCCACAACGCACTTGCTTTCCAGTCGATCTCCTGCTGCATTCTTACGAGTGACTGGTAATAAAAGCATCGCAGAAAGACAAGACATGCCCAGTGTTCAACCCCACGTGCAAGATCCATAGGATCATTTATTGCCTAACAAATTCCCCTCTATGTCAGCGACTTCAATTTTTGATGTCTTTGATCTGTTTTGCTTTCTTTTCTCACGTTACTTTAGCCTGGGGGCTTTTGATCCTGTATGAAATGTATTACCCTAGCATGCATGTATCCTGGGGAAACGTTTGTGGACACATCTATTATGAGACTGCATATTTGCAGGGGACTGTATCTGATGAGCTACTCGACTGCTTCTAATCCAGGCTGCTATGTGATCCTAGTGAAGGTCTACACCGACCGTATCCAGGAGGTGTGTTCATCTGATGGTCATCAGTTCCCAAGAGTAATCTCACAGATGTACAAGTGGATACGAAAGAGGAACCCATTCCACAGCAGAGAAGGGCAGAAAACTATTTAATGCTTTCCTAATTCTGTCATTCAACAAAGATGAATACTGTAATGAACGGAGTTTTCCAGATCTGGCTCACAGCTGAATAAAGTCCTTTCTGGGAGAAGGAAGAAAGCAAAGACTCTGAGGGCTCAATTTCAACAGGCTTGTGCAGATCAGCACTGGGCTGCGCCACGGCAAGCCCCGAGCAAGGGATAATTCAGAGCAAGTAGGAAGGCAATAGCCAAACAGCCCAGGGTGCTCTTCAGTCTGGCAAACGGGTTGTACCAAGCCCTGAATGGCAGGAGATTGCAGGCAGGCATCTGGTCCCTCACAGGAGACAGGGTGATAAATCCTTCCCCTCCTGCCACTGACTGCACTCCTGCTCCTCACCAGTACATTTTGACAAGGAGAGAATTGAATAGTGTCACTAACAGACAGGGAAGAAATTACAAGGTTCATTTAGGAGGCAGTAAAGAGGGAACTTTCAATTTCCTTTTAAAATCACAACATAATAATTCTTTCATAGTGGCTTCAACAATGGAGCAGGAGCCAAAGGAACCTCAGAGCATTTCAATATCCAGCTCCATGACTGGGATGGGGCCGAGAGCAGCTTTGAGACCCTGGTGGGCAGAGGGCTTGCTGACTATTTTCAACACCTGCAAATTCCAGCTAAAGCTATAGTCTCTATACTGAAGCAGATTACAAATGGATAAGGAAAAGACTCTTTTCCTTGATGAGCTTAAGGAAACTGGGAAACAAAGCCCTGAAGACAAGACAACATGACCAAAGCCTTATCAGTAACCTGTGGCAGTACAAAGATCTGATTCCAGGTTGGGTATAAGTTTAGAATGAATGTAAAAATGGGGCTTCTGCACTGTATGGATCTGCACCTATACTCTGTAAAGCCTCAGAGCGTGTGCATGTGCAGACAGGAGGGAGGGTACACATGATGGTACTGCAGTCAAAGTTCTGCCATTAGTTCCTGTTGGTTCCTTGCATGAAATGAAATGAAATGACTGTCATTTCAGGAGCATTCCTGGAAAACTGAAACAGATAGTAAACCCGTGCTCAAACATTTATTTAAGGTCTTTAAGTCGGTGCAGATTGCTATGCAAGGTCCTGGGGAGGGTCTGAACAACGATGGAACCTGCACATAAGCAAGGTGTGCCTTTGCATAGTGCTAAGGGAAGCAATCCCTGGCTTTCTCTGTTAACTCCTTTCCTATTCTTCTTTCCATCACCCTGTAAAGAGCTACGAGCTGGCCTCAGCTGGATGTACAGGGAGATGACTGGTGGGATCAGCTTGTATGGAATCAGTGACCAAAGCAAAAGGGCAGTCTCCTGGGGTTTCGCTGGGGGTCTGGTAATGATGCACCCACCAGATATGGAGACAGACAGACAATGATGCATCCACCAGATATGGAGACATACACATTCCATTTTCACACACAGGTATATTTATAGTTATGCCCATGGTTAGATGATTAAGAGCCACGAATAGTCCCGAAGGCTGTTTTGCTGTTGTATGAGGAGTTTTGGGGGGATGCCAAAAGCTGATTGCTCCTACAGTGCAACAGTTCCTGTTTGGATCAAAAAGGCCACAGAAAAATGTATTAGCTGTTACTTAAATCAATTGTGCGATTCCGACTCTTTTCATTTATTCCATTTTGTATTAGTATATTTTTTCATAATATGGACAAGAGTTTCATTTGCTAAAGCCAAATGTGATGCCACAGAAATCAATAGCATAATGATAAATTTTCTGTAGCTCAGGATCTGATTCCCAATCTTTTATCTGAATTACTGTATTGATCAGGAGGGAAAATGGATTACAAATAAAAATACAAGACCATTAAATGCTACGCAATTAGCACTAAGCCTCAAGAAAGATGACTTAAAGACAAAGGGCAGAGCTCAGTAATCAGCTTTTGTTCTTACTTTCTTAAAGAGTATAAACTCTTACGTTTCAATGCTCGGGCCAGCCTCTGATTAGTGTACGTTAGGCAGAAGGTTTCCCTATGAAAAAACAGTTCTAATTATGCACTGGCAACTTCCTCTCTAGCATCTGGAGCCATTTATTGGGGGAGGTAGATACTGCTCTGGTAGACCAATGGCTTGAACCTCTGAGGCTATTTCTCTGGGAAAATAGCCAGGCTTGAATACCAATTATCTCATTAGAAAACTGGAATAACTCCATCGACTTTAATGGGAACGGTTACATTTGGAATAACTTCACACGGTGTCATCCAGGCTGAAATGTGCATCAAGGACAGTATATTTCAGCCTAAACCAGAAGGACCTCTAACACAACACTCTTGGGAACGGTGCAAGAGACCAGGGAGATCTTCAAATGCTCTTTTGAGGTAGCGTGACAAGAGCATTCCTGCCAAAAAACTATGTCACAGATTACTTCCATAAATCTCTGCATTTGCTGATACGATTAAGGATTTGTGGATGTGGCAGGGGAAGAGAAAGGGCAATTGGATTTATTACTCTGGAAATAAGAGCCAGGTATCCACCAAAAGAGAGATGTTTTGGGATAGGTTAAGCCTGACCTTTAGGCTGTGCTATGCTAACACCCTTGGCTGGTACTATCCCCTGAAATCACTGCTGCAAAGTCATATACAGGCCTTTATTTCCAAGACATAAGCACCTATAAGTTGGATAGCTCACTGTTAGCTGGGCTGTGCCCATAGGTCACTCTCAAATCTTCATTTATGTCAGCTAACGCCATGCATCATTGACTTCAATTGAGGAGGTACTTATTAATAAGATTTAGTGTATTGGATTGCAAGACTAGCAGGAGCACCATCTACATCATCACAGTGATCCAGAAAGCTGGAATACATCATCGCACCGCTACATAATTTTCATGAGATACTTGCCACAGTTTTCAGTGTTAACAGCTTGCACTGCAGGTCTGGGGACCTAAGACCAATATGGGAAATGATGTGAAGATTGCAAAGGCTTCTGTATTAGAAGAGATTAAAAATATTAAGATTAGATTAGTTTGGGAAGGAGATGATAAAAAGCGACACGCTAGATGCATGTAAGGTAATAAATGGCAAAGAGAAGGTCAGCTGGAGGCTCTTGGTTTTACTTTTTATAATACAAGGATCCAATTAAATTAAAAGGCTATTAATTTAAAACTGATAAAAGGAAATACTCTTTTCACATGCAGTGCAATTAGGCAGTGGAACTCACTACCTGTGAGGTAACAGAGAGTTTAGGATTGCTCCAACAGAAGCAGCAATTCCCAGTGGCAGAATACACATCTTCAGCTTTTCAGGATAAAAGGTTTCAAGGGGATAGAAACTCATGCCTTGGCCTATGCATTAGGCACAAGAGCCTTGGTACCAAGCTCAGAAAAGCCAACACTCACTTGCATTTCAGAGGGAGGTGTTCCTGTCCATACCAGCTTTTTAATGGAGTGGAATGTCCTCATATAAATTTCATTGCTGGCCTTAGAGGGAATGATATGCTTTCTGTCCTCAGGAACTGCAGCACTGGCTTTTGCTGTTGCAAGTTCCAGAATAAAGTAGCCATTAATCTGAGTCTGGTGACAGAGGAAAAAAAAAAAAAAAATCCCTAATTCCCTTTTTGAATGGGAAAAAAAAAAAAGTCAGCCCTACAGTTCAGTGATAGAACCTTATCTGTCTTTGTCAGAGAAATGAGTAATTACAATGAATTAAAAAACATTCTGTATAGCAAAACTTTAGGAAGCACCCTCCTCTGAGTTAAGTAACAGTGAGAAGACCCAGTTAATAAGTTTAATGCCTTCTGTCTCGGGATATCGGATGGATGAGCAGTCACCAACACATCCACTACAATAACGATCCCATTTTATTCCACCATTGTCATTATTTATTAGCACACCAGAAAATGCTATGCAGATTAGGCTCCTATTATGCTCAGAATTGTGTATACACAAGGTAAGATAAATGCTGCTAAAAAGCACTTGTGATCTCAATTTAAATTAAGCACAACAGGTATAAGTAACAAACAAATGTAGGCAATGAAAGCAAAGGGACAAAAGCTCTGAAGATAAGAATTGCCCAGAGGCTCTTCACGTTTGATGTTATTTTTTTTTGCAAGAATCATAGCAAATGAATTGCTGGGAAAAAGTGTCTTAGACGCTGTGTTTTAAGCAGATATGCTACTGAAAAACAAAGTCTGGGTTTCATAACCATAAACATTTATACAAGAAATCTGATGCTGTGACTTACGCTTATCTGATCGGGGATTAAAAATATGCCACGTAATCAGAGACAAGAATCAAAGCTGCTCCAGATACACTTCCCAGACACTCACAGCTGACAAGCTTTAGGGCAGGATTTATCAGGAGAAGCTATTTTTGAATATGATGTTGCCCATAAGCACGTTACAGAAAGTTACAAGCAGAGTGTTCACAGAAAGCAAAGTGGATGAAACCGCCACCAAAAATTCATTTAGAATAAAATGAATGAGGACTTGAATGGAACTGCTTTCCATTTGAAAATGTCATTCGTTCCAAATCAAAATATGTTGTGAAATTGTGCTAATTTTGGCCAGGGGGTATAGAAGAATATTGACAATGAGGAGGTGGCTTGGCAGTTTTAGAATAATAGGCGCTGATGTTTCTTTGTGAGGTGATTTAAATTCTCATTTTTCACCTAATGAAATAAAATACAAATATCAACACTGAGGCAAACCATTTCAGTTTTGAAAGCTGACCAAGTTCCACCTGAAAACAGGGGGGGATTTCTTTTTTTTTTTTTTTAATCTGTTCTTGTTATATCACTGCTTATAAAAAACTTCTCATGTCTGAGCTAAATGTATTCATGAACCCATCTGTTAGATCCTTTTTTAGCTTAGACAACAAGACATGGGCTGAGACCTATGAAAAGTCATCTGCAGAACAAATAGTACCTCGCTAGAGCTGGCTACAGGAGAGAATCCATCCTGGGATGGTTTTTCACACTGATTTTGCGATCTGAAACAAAACTGAAGTGATGCTTTGCACGTCTGAGCTGCATGCTTGCCTTGCTTGGGCTGGACTGTTCCTAACTATCCTTTTACCTGCTCCTTCAAGACATGGGGTACAAAAATCTCATCTTTCCTCCAACTGGACAGACCGTGAGGCCAAAGTACTTTGATGCCCTTCAAGTTTAACAGGAAGAAACGGATCTTGCTCAATCTCTAAACTAAAATAGCCGTGGCTGGGGAATCCCATTCTCCCACTTTTTTTTTTATCTTGTTTCTGAGATCCTCCCTCCATTCCTGCTGGCAACTACCTGCCTTTGTACATGACCTGTGGATGCACAATCCCCTAGAGATTATTGAGGGAGGTTTTGACAAAGGTCTCTGAGACAAGCCGCTCTAAAAGTGACAAAAATGTAAAACCCTGCTGAGCTAAATGCAACGTGAAAAGGGCAAAGCTAAAGTCTGCTCAGCAAAACCAGTCCCCTCTTTGCTCAGAATAGACAGCCTCAGCAGAGAGCAGAGCTGGCCTGCTGTTACCTCTCAGGTCTGAACAACAGGACTTTTAATTTAGCACTCGAGGGGGAGAAGGAAAAGGTCTGTACCTGGTGACATTTCTTGTCTCTGATGCCATCTGTGGCCACCAAAAGTTCATCTGGCATCTTTGAACACGATGTCTGTCTGGAAGGCGTCACACTGCCAGCCAACATTCCTAAGTGGCTTAGCCATACCATGAACTCAGAAGGGAAAACCTCTGTTACCCTTAGAGCCTAAACCATCCAAATTCAAAGGTGTGGCTGAAGGTGTTAAGAATAGATGTGTCTGGTACTCTATGTCCCTCTGTTTCTTACACAAGCAACCCTCTGCTCTAAGCTATGCAGAGATAAGAAGGGTACGTGGTCATTTTTAGCAAAGGGAGCAAAACAGTCACACAGATTTATTTGGAGGGGAAGGCTCTGAAGATGTGGCTTCAGCATTAGCACTTTGGGATCACACCAAAACCAAGGGGACATCGACCAACAGATCTGAGCTGAGTGTTGGTAGAACCAAGAGCCGCCGTGAAATGCCAGTCTGCATGTTTTAGCATCCCTACTCATAAAATAAGTTGGAGAAAACTCTATGGAATTAAGCCTGCTCGCTAAGCTTAGCTAAGAACGATAGCAGAGGGAGCAAACCAGCTGACCTGCATTGACACAACGCAGCACACGGTGAGACAAACGAAATCACGGAGCCAAACATGGCAAAAGCAAGCAAAGCTTTGGCACTCGCCAAGCAAAGCATCCCCCGACGCCGTGCGCGCACGCGTGCCCGGGGGTGGGGGTTCTGAGACTCGGTGAGGGGTTGGCATGATTGACAGCAGCCACTCGAAGGCTGCGAGCCAGGCACAGTAAAGAGACACTGCTGAAAAGAGGGGCATTTGGCAGTGGCTGGTGTACCGTGCTACCTAAGGAACCCGCCGCTAAGACAAAGGTGTGAATTCAGCCCACACAGCCCTGGAAAAGTCCCGCTCGTTTCCTTGCAAAACGGGTTCTAAATGCTGTGAATCACCCAATTCCCAATTTAATTCTGAAAGTCATTCAAGAGAGGGAGAACAACAGAGGAACATCTGTGATGGTAAGATACACTGGCACTCAGATACCAAACGTTATTTTAGTGCAAATTAAACTTTTTCCCCTTCCTCATTCTTGCAGTTGACAAGAATCTTCAAACAACTAAGAGGAAGGAAATAAAAGCATTTAGCAACACCTCAGTGGTTGCTTTTTCCCAGACAGCTGCTTGAGCAAGGTTTTTGTCTGCCCAGAAGTCACAGCTGACTAGTTGTGCTAATGTCATCAACAAATAACATAAGAGCAGCTCTTCTGGAAAAGACAAACATCCATCTATCCCCCTCCTGGTCTCCAGTGGTGGTCAGTGGCAGATGTCTGGGGAAGAATACAGAACAGGACGCAGACTGTCCTGCCTTCCCCAGCTTCCCAGACTCCTGGAGTGTGACTGTAGGATTTGACTACACATCTAGATGAGGGAACCTGGAGTGTTTTCTCATTTCTGGCTCTAGTGTGCATTCTTAGCATGTACCACCCACCTCTGTGGGGTGGCAGGGAGTTATGCTCCCTTCATTTCCCATGCTCTGATCTCCACGGCAAATAAACCGCAGTGAGGGCCAGAGAAGAGCTGCAGGTGCTCTGACAGAACACCAGTTTGGACAGCGAGGGGCTGAGGATGCAGGGCTGCATACTCCACCAGGAGAGAGAGGGAAGAATTCATATCAAATGACTGCATTTCAAGAGAATTTCGTGGGACTTGACAGATTCAAAATGCTAGGGAGGGCACTTGAGCTTGCTACTTCTCTGTATGGGCTCATTAATTAAGGACTCATATGAAAGCATCCTCAGTTCTCCCCTGTGGTGGCCAGGCTGTTCAGAGAGATGCTGCTGCTGTTCTTTCAGGGCTGCTATTGCAACACAGACAGGAGCTCTGAACTCACAGAAATGAGAGCATCTGCTCCCAGAGGAACTGGGATTTGGGAATGCTGTTCAGCACATCCATGGAGCTGCAACAAGTTCTTTGTCTGGAAGGACATTACTCCTCTTTGATGGGTCAGAAAAGCACCACCTCACAGGAGAACTGATGGAGAGAGTCAATTCTCTTACTGTGAGCCAAGAAGAGTTTACTACAGGATGGGAGACCTCTCCAACAACCCAGGAGACCCTGTTGTCATTGCTGCTGGGGGAGGAGCAACACCCTGGGAGCACCTCTGCCTGTGCTGCAAATTTGGTGTGCATATATATGGGGTTTTTTTTTCTTTTCTTCCCAAGCCACAAACCACACAGGTGGTTAACTACAATCAAAATGCAAAATAATTTAAACCAGATAAAAGTTTCCATGCTTAGGTTGAGAATGAGAAGGTTTCTATCCAGAGAGAGGAAGCTTTGAAGGGGGGAGGGAGGCAGGGAAGGCAACAAACACAACCTGGATGTTTTCAAGGTGGAGTCTGAACAAGATGCTACACTATACTTTGACAAAGAGCCCTGAGAATGAATAAGAAGTGCAGACAGGAGGTGGAGAGGAATAAAAGGGAGACAGAAAAATGCCCTTAAAAGCATCGTTTAAGGTAAATCATCTTCTATGGTCATATTACACTTAAATTTATATACTAAGATACAAAAATGTTCCTAAATATCAGGCTGAGGCATTTACAGTCCTGGTTTAGAGACAGATATATCCCAGGAGCAAGACAAATCATCTGTCAGTAGTCCAGGCAGTGGGGAAAGTCTAGATGCTCCTGGATTTTCCTCTCAGTTTTGCTCTGTTTTCTCCTAAACTTTCTCATGCAATGCCACAAAAATCCATCCCAGAAAGGGACCTTTTTGATGAAGTTTTGGGATAGGCAATGATCTCCCACTGAAAGAAGGAAGGAAGGGGGAAGTCTAGAACAAATTGGGTCTGTAGAATGCTTTGAAGACCTGGGATACGATGAGGTGTGCATGACAAAAATGCAAAGTTTCATTGGTTTACTTGGGGTTTTAACGTAGCTGAGCATGAGAATCTTCATCTTCATGTCAGACAGGCAGGGCACTGAACCTGCAACTCAGTCCAACACCAAGGAAAACAGCAGCTGTGACCTCTCCCATATCCTGTAGCTCATTTCAATCCATTGGGACCATGGAGCTGTCTGTTGCTTTCCCACCTTATCTGCAGGAAAATTGGCTGCAAACTCAAAACCAGCCCTGTCACCCTGGTGGGAATTTCAGGCAGAAGGGACTTGGACATTGCTGGGTTTAATTTCTTTCCCTCCTGTCATTAGCAAGCAATGTCCAATTTTCCTGCATTTCTCACCTCTCTCTTTTCCTCTCCTCCTTCAAAACCCATCAGACAGATGCTGCTGGTAGTGAACTCTTTTGGTAGGAAAAAACCATAAAAAACCTCAGTTCCTTCCTTCCTTTTCCTGAACTTCTGAGCTTAATTAAACTCATTCTGTACCTGTCTTGATGACACATGAAGAAAATTAATGGAACCAGTAGCCACTTCAGACTTCCATATGGCCTGTGGGAGCTTCCAATTACTTCCACTATTGGGCTATGTCAAGGATAAGAATAAAGAACTTTAATTATTGACCCTGCTGTGCTGGGGAATGGCAAGAAGATGGATATTTGGCTGCATCACATGATCAGCATAGGATCCCAACAGCAGCATTTGGAAGGGAATGCAGCAAAGGCTGTCAGGAGCAAATAAATTCTGAGTGTGGAGCCTTCCAGCAGCCTACAGAATCCCCAGGTCTGCCTGGGCTGGCAAATGAGCCAAGGCAGGATGATGAACGGTGCTACTGAAGTTCACAGGACAATTAGTGATGCATGTTTCTGGGCACCTGCACAACCTAGCCCTAAAACAGAGCATCCGAGCATCTACAGACACATCTCCATGCAGAGATCCATCCATTCGCTCCCCTTGGCTTTTATCCTACATATCTGCACTGACTGGTGAATGCAAGCTACTGTACAGCCTTGAGAGGCAGAGAAAACAGGGATTACATGCAAGGAGTATCATGGAAGTCAATATTTTTTTTCATCAAATATATTCTTCTGGAGGAAAAAGGAAACACAAAGAACAGAGATGAAAATACAAGAAAATTTTCTTACATTTTAGGGGAATCAAACCCTGGTAACATAGAGGAAAAGCTTCACAAGAAATCACTTCTGACAAAAAAAATAAAATAAATCTTTAAACCCAAGTTTTTACATGTTCTAAAGATGGTTGTGAGCACACAATCCCATGCGTGTGCACACTCACTTGCAGAACAACTTCAACAAAGCCATTAAAAAAAGACATTTCTCATGGAAGTAGCCAAAATAAGAAACACTCCAAAGCACTTCCCCCCAGCATCCATTCCTAAATGAAGAGGTTAAAATTCACTTTCTGCAAATCCTGAAATGCTTCGGACACAGGAGCTAAGTATGTCCTCATGTTTTAAATAGACGCAGCTTTTCAGTAGATAATTCACTATTGCATGCAGTAGCAGGGATGGTTATTACCCATCTTTTTAATGGTGTACCCAATGAAATTTTATCGTAAGCCTTTGGCTTCTGCTGACTCAAAACCAAAAAAAAAGAAGAGATGATTGTTATCTGTCCATTAACACAGGTCTATGTTGCTATCAGATGGGTTCACCTTAGCCAAGGTAGCTATTCCCCAGCACCGGCAGCGTTACATTCTGCTACAAATCAATAAAACTGGGTCTTTCTGGACCTAGATCATATACCTGCCACTGTCGTGTTTCACATTTCCCAGCAACGCGGCGCACCCAGTTAGCATAGAAAGCGTGTGGGCTGAAGACCATATGGAGAGACACGAGCAATTCAGGGATATATGAAACAGCTATTTGGAGTCGAATTTAGACAGAAGTCAACTTTTTGTGTTGGTAGTTTGGGTATTTTATGTGGGTTTGGTTGGGTTTTTTTTGGTTTTGGTTGGTTTGTTTGTTTTTCTAGGAAGGATTTTCAATTTATATTAGGAGAAAGTAAAAGGTAAAGAAACCTCACATTCTGTTCCCCTTTCCTATACCAGCTTATTTCCTCGTAATATCAGATCCAGCAGCCAGCTTTCTCCACAGCTCTGGGACAGGAGTTTCAACTAAGACCCCCTAATTGTGAATTATCTACACCAGGAAGGCAACTTCATCCTGCATATCCAAAGCTTCACAGGCTTTTTTCTTTAATATATAGTCAGCCATCTCCAAATCTGCCCACCACCTTCTCTTAGAACTCTGAAGGAAGGTGGGAACATGATAGGTGCCCACTTTTCCAAACACCTCATTGCAAGAAAAATAGATGTCATTGCTGTGTATCTCAGTTCCCAGTCACTCTCTCCTCTTCCTTCTTGAATGGCTATAAAATATCATTTAATGTTTTTAAAGACACAAAAACAATGGAGCCTGAAATACGTAGGTGTGTATGACGTAGGAAGCACAACTTCACTCAATCCTACAGCTAAATAACGGCTCTTTGGGTAATTAGTATCAGATAGTTTCTAAACAGATGCATCCCTCTGGCTGAGGGCAACTATGAGGCTGAAATCAATCCTGAACAAGTATTATATTAATTTCAGAGATCTTTGTCTCTGTGGACAAAAACCCACTGTCTTCCTGTGAAGGTTACAATGATGAGAACATGAATATTAGATAATTATGACTTTGAAAGATTAAATGGAAAGCGGTGATGATGAGGAAAAGGCATTATGTTAAATAAAACTCCTGCCTGCGTAGGCTGTTCACACTCATCTGTTGACAGATTCAGACTGAAATAATAAAAGCAAAAAGGAGGGAGAGGTGGTTTCTGACTCTGTCCAAAGTGGCAGAGGTGCAACTCTGAGGCAGAGACTCCCAGGGATACAGTTATTCACACAGAAAAGGCATCTTCATTGATCTATAGTGGAAATGCTTAGCCTCTTTTTATAATGCTTTTCATCCTCGGATCTTTTCATCTTTTCAGTGCATGCTCAGGGTTTTGATTTGCACAATTATGCTCATAACAATAAAAACACAGAGGACTTTTAGAAACTTGCTTTGAAGGATCTCAGAATGTCAGAGAGAACATCTGCTTAACCTGTGATATGGACAACTCGTCTCATCTATCATCAGAGAGATGCACTTGTACAGGAGAAAGGTGCAGCAGGTGGCCAAGCCTTGAAGTTAGAGCCCAACGTCTGAAGTCAAGATAAAGACTGAGCATCTGAAACTACAAACAAGAATCAAGGTAGTCACCAAAGATGTGGGGATAAGGAAACAATCAGGGAAAGAAGGATCAGGTGGCGGCACTGGAGCAAGCTGAGAGGTAGGAAGGAGTGTCTATAGCCATCAGATGCTCAAGCTGTCCTCCCAGAATGCAGCTGCATTGTCTTAAATAAAGCAACTGCTCCCACTGGTCCGTTACACACACCAAGGAACAGGAGCCCAGTCCTGCCTGTCCAGCAGGCTGGGGGCTGGAGCTGGGCAGAGCTCCTTTCCAGAGCCAGTAGCCTTGGCAAGGAGATACCAGAGCTCAAAAAACAAAACAAAGCCCACAAACAAACAAACAAGCTAACCCAAAGCAACAGAGAAGTAATCCTCTAGGTCATTCCTCACACTAGCTACCAAATTCCTTTCTCTCCTGGCCAAACAGGTACCCTGGGTGGCTTGCCAACCAAGATGGGGACATCTAACCCCCAGAATCCCAAACACTGCAGCCACCCACATCCCTGACACTTAGATTCTTTTCTTACCATTTCAGATTTGTTCCTCTTACCTCCTGGACACACCCAAAATAGGTAGAAACAGGATTTAAAAGAGATAGAGACCAACCTGTTCACCCCTGTGTCCTTTGCTGAAGACTAGCACAGGGCAGAGCTCTAATTGCTTGCCCAGCCCCAGTCCAGAGCATGTATGAGGCATGTTTTCTTCCTACCACTTTTTATTTTGCTTACTCTGAAGAAATTTTATGAATATAAAAACCTTACCACTGTTTAAGCAGCACAATCCTCTTAGAGCAAGTCTGACAGGCACTGAAGGTATCTTAATGGATGTTATTATTTCAAATGTTCCCTTCTGTTTGATAGCTGGCAAGCAAAGGGAAATGTGATTAGAGGAGGCTGGGGACATTGCATATCTGGCCTTCCTTCCCACCTCTTCTATTCCGATTATTTCCCCCCCTGTCGGTGACCTTCTGAGTCAGGCTCTGATCTGGACCCGAACTAAAATTTAGAACCCTTTGATGAGAAAAGTAAAAGAGTTTGTGTGTGCTAAATTCCTTTTCTTCTACTTAAAATAAAGAAGTCTTAAGTAAGGCTCAATAAAATCCTTTAAGGCAGCTGCTTTTATCTATTTTTATATGGAATTTAAAGATTTATGTCTTTTTTTCCCCACCTCCCTGTTGGTTCCTTTTTGATTGAATTACATCAGGAGCCAAGAGCTACAATGTTCATCGTAGCCATAGTTAAATTCTCTTGTTAAACTCTAAAAGTCACATAAAACTGCTTGGCAGGGGCGATACCTCTGCGTAAGGACACGAGCATCTCGTCACCCTCATCATCCTTACGACTTTAATGGCCATTTGGCTGGCAAGCTGGTGACATGGTGCTTTTTTTCCAGCTGCAACCAGACACTGTTGGTTATCAACCATGCCTCTACCTTCGCCCTGCCCTGCTTGATGGAGAAGACATTGTGCTTGTAGCATGCCACTTAGTAGCTTCATGGCTTGGGCAAACCTCCTCACTACTACCCCTTGAGGAACATTATGTCAACAGATCCTCATCAAATCACTAATTATAATAATTAGGATAGGATGATCTAGGAGTTAAGAAGCATGGTGCCCGCCTTTGAGAAGTGGTCAACTCATCCTTCATCACCCCTCACTCAGGTCTGAAGACAGAGCTTTCCCCAGCAGGCTCATGGGATTCAGGCAGCACGGCTGCTCTGGTAACCAAGGGGAGGGAGATTCCTGAGCTCTCCCAGCCTCTGCAGAGTTTAGTCTGAATAAAGCAGGCTATGTCAGAGAAAACTTCGAAGAAGCAAAATGCAACACAAGAAGAACTCTTGAACTTTGAAAACTTGATTGAATGTGTCCTGGACTTCAGATGTTATGGCTCTGAGAAATGCCTGTCGATATTAATAGCATAGATCAGGCCCTGACACACATTGATTTCCATTATCTTTCTCTCTCCTTCTGTTCTGCTGCTACCACCCATTCTTTTGGGATGCAACAATCCTATTCTAACATACTGCTTTCTCTGCAGGGGACATTGCTTCATTAGCAGTCTCAGGAGGTAGGAGGGAAACAAGTTAGCTCTGGGACACACAGACAAGACAGATCTATCCCTGGTGAAAAATCCACTAACTCAATGCATTCGTGTGGTCTAGAAACAAACCTGGATTTGCCTTATTTCCACACAGGACACACGCTTTCGAGTTCATTGCTGGGTTCTGAATGAGCAAAGGCCTGTTCTGGATATGCCATTAGCCTGTGACATGGCTGAGACCAAGGATCAGTCATAAATGGGGCAGCAGACAGAAATGCCAGGAGATGAAGGGACAGATAAAGAAACACCTTCTCATCCTTATTCTCAAGACCTCAATAAGGAAGTGGCAAGACGGTAAAATGATGATCATTTGCCTTCTCTCCTTTAGTTCCCTCCCCCATCCCTTCAAAAATAAAGTTTCAAAGAAAAGAAGGAAAAGTCTCAAAGCCAAAATAACACATTTTCCCCAATAAGTTTATTGATGGTCTCAGCAGACCACAGCAAGATCAAAGAGAAAGAGAGGAAAACTGCATCTAGTCAGAGACACAACTGAGCACGAGACCAAGATCAGAAATCAAGACAAACCCCAACACGGGCGGTGATGAAGCCGCAGCCAGACCACAGCAGCGCAAAGCCTTCAGCATCCTGCAAGGGGCAAACGGGCAGCCACTGCCATAGGAGGGTGACAACAGACTAAACTCCATCTAAAGGCATGTCCCCGATGAGGTGTGCCTGCAGGGTGGAGCTAGCAGGGAAGGGGACAAATTCCTGCATGGCTCCCATTCATCAGCTGAAGAGGCTGATCCAACACGCCTGGCTTCATGTCCCCCAGGCTGGTGCTACTTAATCAGCCACTCCTTCCTAGCTCAGTCATCAAGCTTTTAGTGATGTTTGGGCATCCAGGGTTCTAGATGCTCCAGCAGCATCTTCAGTCTATACCCACTAGGATCTCAAGGCAAGGAAGCTGTGCAGCTCTCTTGCTTTTATGATCATTGGAGCATTTAAGGCTTGAATTTCAAAGGAGCGAAGCAACCTGTGGTGCTTAACAGGAGCTGCTGTCGTATTTGAAACAATCAGAACAAGAAACATCCTGTCACACCAGTGTGCTGGGTGCTGTACAAGTCAATAAGAGGATCAACAGAATGAGATTAGGATGGAGGCACGGGTGTAGCAACTTCTCACAACTCCTGGCTATTGGTAAACACTCACACATTCCTCTTGAAATAAACACATCTCACATGCAGATGCTCTTACACATGGATAAACCTGCACAAATGCTCATATAAATTCAAATTAGGAGAATACTTTATTGACATGACAGGCACTATAAGCACTGCCAAAACATTAGAAGAGAAGCCTGTCAGGGGGAGATACGATTCAGCAGCCAGGCTGAAGGTACAGTGCTTCACCTGGCACGGGGAGTGGAGAGACAGATACAGCAAAACGAGTGGGGAAAGCAGTCCTGTGTCACCAGCTATGCCAAGGTGATCTGGGGCAGAGTCTGGGTCTCCTCAGCCAATGCAGCTTCACTCCCCAACACGTCCCTGGCACTCGCTCGCTGCCTCAATGGTTCTGCTTTGCCAGAAACTATTTTTCTTGTTTCTGGAATGTTCTTTCTTCCATCCAACACAGGCTGTTCCCTCCCTTCCCTGAAGTGTGTTTCCTTCTCAATTATCACACATTCCTGTCTCCTTGTCACCTCAAAGCTCTACAGCTTTTCGGACAGCAATGGGTGGGATCAAGCCAGTGTCTCTCAGCACCTTGGCAGAGCTTACAGAAACAAGGCATCAGTGGGTTCTGCATCCACTGAAAGGTCTGTAAGTAGTTGAGACCAACATCTGTGAGAGTTAAGGTGCAAAGCTACAGGTTGTAAGGGATGTGGGTGGAAATGGCTGGGAAGAGTCCAGCACCAAAAATGAATCACGCAGAAATCTGAAGTTGGAATGGAATTTCCCTGCAGGTTATAAGGGTGCAGCTGATGGAGATAGTTGTGGTTGGGAAGGAATTTTCCCCAAGGGACCTTGGCGAGGATTGAGGTTGGAGAAGGAGGACAAAAAAAAAAATACATATTTTCCTCTTGAGCACAAAGCAAGAATTCACTGAATGTGCTGCTCACCCTTATGGAGACATTCCTCTGTAACACTCCTCATGTCCCTACAAAAATCAGTTCTGAGTGCTCCCTGTGGCTGTCTCTCGGTCTTTTGAGGTCAAAGAGAGCTGGGATTCAGCTCCATCTTTAACAGGGATGTACAAGGGAACCCTGAGCAAATGCCTCTCCTCAATGTGCTTCAGCCAATCCCTCCACCAGTTCCATAGCAAGATGAACATGAAAATGATGGGGTTGGGTCAGGCTGTGGGTCCATCCAGCCCACTGTTCATCTCAAAAAGAGATGCTAGCAAATACTGAGGAAAGAGCAGAAGATGTAAACAAATATTCTATGGATAATGGAGAGCAGGGAGAAATGATGCCAAGAGATTCAATTTTATGCATCTCCAGATAAAAGCCAAAGTGCAGAAGATCAAAGTTAAATATTGCTGCCTGCTGCATGCACATTGACCTGTTCTGCACTGCTAAGATTATTCTGCTTACCAGAAAATGCAAGTTTAAAAAAATAATAATAATAAAAAAGTAATGTTTTGGATAAACCATTAAAACAAAAGCCAGTTTTTGTTCCAAACATTCACGGTAGCTGCCTCCACAGGTGACTGATAAGTAGACCTCTAGCAAGAGAGTGCATTTTGTTTGCATAACATGATCAGCTCTGCAAGTAAAACGAGTTATTTATGACTTCTGAGACTTCCCCTCCTCACCAAGTTTGCTGTGAATCTCCTCCAGCTACCAATTCAGCTGTGAATCATGGTCTCAGTCCCTGGGTCAGACAGTCAATGTTTCTCCTCATGCTTTTCTTCCAGAGCACTGAGGGACATCACGGCAGCCAGTACAGCACCGGCAGTGGACTCTGTGAAGACAGGGGACCTTCAAAAATAGCACCTCTGTGGCATGGAGACCCGAGCTGAGGGCAGAGGGACTGCTGTAGAGGTGACAGTGTTGACCACTCCTGGAAGGAGCCACAGCTGCTGAGAGCTAGGGGCTGTGACAGCAGGATGGAGAACCCTGCTCTTTCAGAGCAGTCATCACAGTTCAGTGCACTCAGCCCTCATGATACACACACACCTCGCTCCCATCACCCATCCATGTCCCAGCGTGGAGCAAGGCAGCTGGTTAAAACAGCACACATGCACAGCGCAAAGGAGTTAGGCCAGGAAATGAAAGAAGAGACAAAATCCTTCAGAAAGCCCAGGCAAAATTTTAATTAGACGGCAAGATGCAATTACTGGTGTTGGAGTTTTGCCAGCTAATATCCATGCAAAATACCACAGGTCTGAATGGACAAAAGGGTTTGGGACCTCTGGTTTATATCGGTGAGGACGCAGCTAGACTGCTCAAGGACAAAGTACAAAAATATAGGTGGACTGCAGGGCAGCCAGGCAGGCTGACAGCCCACCCTGCAGAAAGCAAGCGCAGTCAGAGGACAAATGAAAGAGCAGCTCTCTGATGAAGCGAGCACAAGAGACCACTGCTTTCTGCACTCTTTTGCTCAGCATGGTGGACAGAATCAAGGAATAGAGTGCAAAACCTGTTCACTCCCCCAGCACAAAATGCTATAATACATTTTGGACCCGATTCGGGGCTTCAGCGTGCAGCAGTCAGTCCCTCAGTAAAAACCTTCCAGCTACCTCTGCTCCCTGCCTCTGGCCCTATACGATGACAAATATCTGGCCACTCTTCCACGTGCAGCACTCTGTAGAGTGCCAGCACATTGGAAGAGCTTTCCTCAAGTGCAAGGTCAGCATTTAGTCAGAACAGCATGGCAATAGAAGGGGGTGTGACGTTGCAGGGCACAACATCCACTTTGCTTGCCCTGTATAGGTAGGAGTGAAATGAAATGCAGGCAGAAAACCCAAACCCATACAGGCAGCCCACCTCCCAGCCCATGGGAAGGGTTGAGCTAGAGAAGCTTGCATTGCGTTGGCTGATTGCAATTACACCACCCGCTCTCTGGCTGGAAACAAGATGAAATTGCAACAGAGTTCCAGCTTTAATTGAAATTTCCTGGGACCTGTTATTACACGGCAGTGATTGTTCTGCAGCACTAATGAGCCTTTGCTCAGATGATTATCCAAGTGTCTCTCCAGTCACTATTTCATTACTGTATTATTAATGATCAGATAGGATTGTCACAGCTGAGATGAAACTTGAACATCAGACAACAGACAGCAGTGCGCCATTCGGAGCACACAAACCACTGCTTTGACACACATCCTCCTGCTGCGATGGCTGGAGCATCAGTCCTGCTCCATGAAACACTAAACTCATGCCAGCTTCCTTGGGGGGCAGGTGGGACCTGCACTATTAGTCTGGATGAACTCTGCCAGCCAGCTGTCCTTCTGGGTCCAGCTGGGCATGGACTATTGGGAAGGCTGGTGCCTTCATCATCCAAGAAAGATTTTTGTTCTTATTTGGTTTACTCATATCATAATTACCAGCCTAAAGCTTTTGGTTTTGTCAGTCTGTGCAATAAGGACTGTAACCTTCCCCTTCATACCCTTATTGGTGTGAAGAGCCTCCAAGATTCCCCCCCCGAGCGTCTATCTGGGTTTCATGACCTGAATTGATCACCAAAATAGTTTTAACATTTAGGAGCTGCTTACCCAGCCCACATTCCATTGCTTGGAAGTAATTCAGACCCCCCCCTCTCATTCAACAGATTGCCCCGTGCCAAGTCCTGCATGAAATCAGGCAGGATCCTGCAAGCTATCCACTTGGCATGAGGCTGGGCCAAGACGAGAAGTTGTTAATTTTGGTGAGAGGAGATTTGCAAGATTTGGCAGTGCAGAGAAAGACCTGGCTCACTGCAGCCCTAACTGCTTTGGGAAGCAGCTTTCCCTTGCCTCCAGGAACGGAGTTGTACGGAGTAATGTTGCTGAAAGGCCATAGCTACAACTGTGCAGTGATGTCCGTCAGATTCACCACTCTCCCACTGCTGCTTCTCTGATGGATACATCAGCAAGCGAGCGACTCCTCGGCCAGCTGTAGGTATCCCCCCATCTCAACACCACAACTCAAAAAGCCATCATTCCTAGAAAAGCCCTGCAACAGTGTTAGAGAAGCTTATCATCTCAGGTTTGCAGAGACTCGGAAGAATAAAAAAAAGTATATTTTCCTACACCTGAACAGCCTGCTTCACTTTCCAAATGGGCGATAAATCCCAGTCTCTGCACTCAGCAGCACAAGGCAGCCCACCACTACAGAAGACCAGCCCCTCCAAACCTTGCTGCTCAGCATCATGACTGTCAAGAACACTTCAAACAGGCAGAAGCATTTCTTAGACAGCTTCCAGAAACTGCACGTGTCCCCAGGCTAATGCAAATCCTTGGAATACACAATCCTTTTCAGTTTGGACCAGAACTCCAAAGTCTTGGATCACGGGGGGGGGTTTCTTTTAATTTCCCATGCTCCTTTTTGTGTGATGCTGGGCAAATCCCTCCTCCACTGAAGTTGTTTCAGATGTAAAAGGGGGCAAGAAGTTCAATCTCAAAGCCGGGTGATATTTTCAGTTTTCTTGTGAAACGTAGCCAAAACCAAGAAGGATGTTCTAAACCAGCACGAAATTACTGCAAAATCAGGGTGAGTTAAGGGAACAGTTTCAGTCAACAGAAGTATCTGTAAAACATTCAGACATGCCAGCCCTTAATGCATTTTTGTCGCTACAATTACTTTTGATTCCTTTTTCAATTTTTTTTTTTCCTTTTTCCTTTTTTTTTTCCTCGCTGTTCATAGCTAAGTGAAATCCATTGTTAACCTGGGAGAGATAATGGCTCCCTCTGGGCTGGAAGAGTGCTCCAGCCTCTATTAATTTTTTATTGCAGCTTTGTTGCCCAAGATCCTAAGCATGTATTGGTAATTGGAGAAAAGAAACCCCAACATTTATTTCCCTAATATTTGGTTTTACCATTAAATAAACACTGCAATATTTGTATAACCTTCTTCACCTAGGATTTCAACGAGTTTTATTTTCATGGAGGAGAATACGCTGGGTACGTGCTAGATATTGTTCTTAATGCTAATAAAACCCAATCTACATGTCCAGGAATCATTTCCTTAGACTCCTAGCATAGCTTCTTGCTCTTTATGTTCTTTCTCAGAAACGCACCAGACATGATTAGATCATTATGGTCTATCAATTTGTCATATTTCAGCAATTTTTTTCCTTAAGGATCCGAGATGAGAAATCACTAAAAAGGTCTAAAACCAGAGAAAAAAATCATTTTACAAAAACAATTGCTCCATTTTGATGTCAAAACATACAATATTCTTCTCCTCTGAAAGAGTGTTAAAAAAAAAATAAATCCCATCTCCATCAACAGCAATCATTTCCCCCCCCACACCCCCCCCCGCTATGAATTTTACACACTGTGCTTGCAGATACCTTTCTCAGAAATTAGAGTGAAGTTTTAGTTTACATGGCAGTTGCTTTCCTGGTGAGAGACTCCACCTTTCCCCCCCAGCTCAGAGTTTATTGTATATCTTGTACATTTGGTTAATCTGCAGGCAAACGCTGCTGCGAGCGTGGCTGAGATGAGAGTGGTGAGGTTGAAGGAGCTCAACACAAGGAACACGGGCAGGCTGAGCCAGCTGACACAAAGCTAGCTTGGATATGGCTACCCGAGCATCTCCTCCGTTCAGCTGCAAAGCAGGCTGGATGCAGGGTACAGGAGCTATGGGATTAGTTCAGTGTGAAATGCAGATATTATGATGAGATGCTGCATTAAATTGCCAGCCCAGACCGACTCGCAGGGGAGAAAAACAGCCCTGGATCCATGACTTCATCTGAATCTGCTTCTGCACGTTCTCCGGTGGTACCAGCAGCTATTCCCTGCATCCCCAGGCCATTAGCATGCCACACCAGCAGGTCAAGGAAGACAAAAAGGTCCCTGTAGCTCCCATCTGCCCCACTAGAAAGGATGAGCTGATTATGTTCCACATTCAATCACAAGAAATAATCAATCTGTAATTAAGAGACTTCTCTCCCACCCTTCTGTCAGATCTTTGCCTCTTCTACCCTTCCATCCCCCAACAAACCTTCCAGCATGAAGTCAATTTAATGAGATTTCTCAGTAACAAATGACCAGTTTGTAATAATTATATTTTCTTCTGAAATTGCTGTAAAAATGATTTAAAGCAGAGAAGGCGCCAATTTATTAAGCATCAAATTTTCTGTGGTGAACTTTTAGCTATGAAAAGAGCCTTGAGACTGAGGGAGCTCTCCTCCCCCATTCTGGGCATTGCCATTGCCCTGAAATATTGATGGTCTGTAGATGAAAATTTGACTCCTTTATGAAAATAAATGAATCCTGTGGCAGGCAGAGCCCAGATGCATTTTGTGTCCTTTCATCATGGCAAGGGAAGTGGAAAAAAAGTCATACAGAGAACAACAAACCCATCCTCAACCAGTTCCAGCCCCATATTTTCCTAGATAATACAAACCAACGTTAGCAGAGGAAGGTCTTAACTGCTGTGCCCCTTTCAGGCTACTGGGGAAAAGGCCAAAGGCAAAGGGAGTCCAGGTTCTTAGCTGTGGTACAGCTGCATTTGGTGAGTTATAGAGGTGCTGAGAACATAAGAGTCACCCTGAATAGCATCAAGCTTGTGGCTCCTAGCCCTTGGAGTACCAAAAACCTGCTCCAACCGTGCTCCCGTGTGTTTGCAGCTCAGTGTCTGGCTTGAGGGAAAAACCTTGAAGGGGGGGATTTACTCCTCTAAAGACACAGCTCTCCCCCACCAGGTTAACCTCCTCACTGACAACATGTCCCGTCCACTGGTGTTTCTTGATCTTTGACAGTCCTGGCTTTCCCTCAGGCCTACCATTAAAATAAAACTCTCTTATTCATTAAATTAGTTCAAGAAAGTTCAGGAGGGAGTGAGAGCCCAACATTTTTAGGCTATTGCACTACCCCAGCAGCTCACTGCCTGCCAGAGCCGGGAAGAGAACCCAGGAGTTTTGGTTCTCCATCCCATTCAAACACAAAACTCCTTCTTATATTTCCCTGATTGTTCCTGTCCATTAAGCTTCCGTGCAGATTGCATCCTAAGCATTTTCCCAGCAAATGTGGTTTTCTTTCATTTTTACCGTGGCAGATTATTTATATCACAAAGGCAGAGTCACCCAGCTGAGAGACGATACAGAAACATCACTAATGTTAAAGGAATTGATCCCACATCATTAGTTTTCCTGGGGTTCTGCAGCATGTCCTGCATTTTTTGGACCTTTGATATGAGAGATGGGCAGAGAATATCGTGGGGATTTTACTATAATCAGCAAGCACCATGCAGGCATGAGAAAGCAGCCACTGTAGTTCTCTGTTGCTTATCAGGGGATGCAGAGAGTAAAGAGATCTGAGCCTAACACTGGACTTGATGCAAACTGGCAGTGGACTGAGACACAAATTCCTGGTGTCTTAGTATCGTTAATGTTATAGGGTGCCTGAGAAAAAGAGTGCTGAGACTGGTCTCTGGTGGTTGGAGATTAAACATACCAAGCTGGGATACTGGAGTTCAAGATTTAATCCTCAACCTGCCACATATTCCCTAGTTAATGGAAGCTTCATCCCATTATCCACCTGAAGAGTGACAACAGGGCACACATGATCTTGCCCTCAACTTTTTCTGGCTAGACAGCAGAGGCTTGAGGATGGTAGTTCATTAGGAGTTCCCACGAGTTTCCTCTGCTATCATTCCCTCTTTGTTTTAAGGACCTTGGGACCGCTGCAATCCATTAAGAACAGAGGAAGAACAGAATACAGATAGGTGAACTTTGAGATCCTTGGAGAAAAGATGCTAGGCAAGAGAAAAGAGATAGGTGATATGGAAATAAATGGAACCAGAAATTAAGGATAAGATCTGGAGAGGTGCACCTTTCTCACTGATTCATTCTGAAATGCCAGCAATGATTTGTCATGTTGGAGGAGAAGTAACACCCCAAAACCTCCAAGCTTGATGCATCCTGATACCTTCCAATATAGTCACAGCCAGACTGCAAAGTTCAAACCTTGGCACCTTTATAATTTGGAGTCTTTCAGTTCTAGTACACGTTTGAACCTTTTTCACAGCAGAAGCCCACATTACGTGCTAAAAATTGCTTCAACTACTCCACAAGTAGCTGACTTAGCCTAGGCACCTAAGCCCCTCTCAGTGGCCATGACCCCCCAGTGAAGCTGGTCAGTGGCTAAAAACTACCAAGTCCCAGTCAGCTGCTGCTGTTCTCTGAATAATACCATAATCTTCTCGTTCAGGCTCTGAGCCTGAGTGCAGGCAGCCCAAAATAGAAGTGGTAGGAGAATCAAGTCCACATGAGAGAATCAAGTCCACACCATAAGCATATTTCTTTGTGGGTATTTATGGTCAAAGGAAAAATGCCATATTACTTCCTATTTCCCCTGCCACTTGGTCACTCAGAGGAATGAAGGTGAATTAAAAGAGAACCTGTCTCAATGCTGTGCACAAGCAGCTCCCCAAAGAAAAAGGCTTGCCTGAAGTTTTCCCTTGTGTTACTGGAATTTCTTCCCCTGTCCTCAGCGCTGGTGGGGCCACACCTTGAGTATTGTGCCCAGTTTTGGGCACCTCAGTACAAGAGAGAGAGTGAGGTGCTGGAGTGAGGGCAGAGGAGGCAGCGAAGCTGGGGAAGGGCCTGGAGAATAAACCTCATGAAGAGCGACTGAAGGAGCTGGGACTGTTTAGTTTGAGGAAGAGGAGGCTGAGGGGAGACCTCATCACTCTCTACAACTCCCTGAAAGGACATTGGAGAGGGGTTGGTGTTGATCTCTTCTCACAGGTAATCAGCAATAGAACAAGAGGGAATGGATTCAAGCTGCAACAGGGGAGGCTTAGACTGGACAGTAGGGTAAAAATTTTCCCAGCAAGAGCAGTCAGCCACTGGAATTGGCTGCCCAGGGAGGGGGTTAAATCACCATCCTTGGACATGTTCAAGGGTGATTTAGATGTGGTGTTGAGGGACGTGGTTTAGGGGTGAACTTTGTAGAGTAGCATTAATGGTTGGACTTGATGATCCCAAAGACCTTTTCCAACCTGAATGGTTCTCTGATTCAAAGTCCTTATTTGATTCTCTCTGGTTTTGCCCATACACACCTCCCTGCGGATGAGGAAGGCAGTTTTCTGTAGCACAGTAACAATTGCTGAAACAGCTCTCAGCGTGGAGTTGATTGAAATGCAGACCAACTCACTTTCCTTTACCTTCAGCTGAACAGAAAAGGAAATAGCTTCTACCAGTTGATTGACCTTTCTGCTGAATAGGTTGTCTTGCTCCAAGGCTGTGATCCGTGACCCTGAGTGGAGTGGCGTGGAAGGCCATGGATAATTATAACCCAACAGGGCTGTCACTGCTAAAACAAGAGAGTATTCAAACAGTTGGTGCCAGATTCCTATCTGAAGTGGCAAGCACCTGAAGCTTCCCATCTTTCTCCTTGTTTCCCAAGGAGTGGGAAATGGATGCAAATGGTAGATTTCTTTAATTAGAATGAGGGGCAAATTGGGGAGACAGTAGGGGACTGAACTAGTCTGTCTCATGGGGGGAAGAGATTATTTTAATGAGACCTAATTCTATTACATGAAAGATGATGAACAATCAATGTGCAATCATGCTGACAGGGAGCGGTTAAAGATTTTCATCTTTGGTATGCATGAAAAAACACATTTTCTACACCTAGCAGAGAGAGCAAATATGAAAGAGGAAAGATAAAAGGAGCTGGGTCCTTTCACAGGGTGAACTGGCACAATTGGACTGTTTTCTGATAAAAAAAAGATATGGCCAAGAGTTTTAAACTGCACCTTGTTTACCAACGGCTGTTGAAATCCAGCCTTTCATTTCAAAACACACTTGTTACATGCACCTCCAGCACGCCTACAAAAGGCTGTTAATTTAATTAATTATCTCTGCTAAATGGACCCCTAAGGGCTCCCAGAGGTAACGCGCATCTTGGCAAGGAAACAACACAACCGACAGGAGCATCTGCCTTGCAGAAAATTACGGTGCCCACCTCGGGATGTTAAGCAACATCTCTCCTTGCTCCTTCCTCAGGAGGGGCAAAGCATCAGCCACTGATCCCTGGCTTGTCTCTGGACCTGTCTGAGAGCTTAAGCCAGTGCCTGAGGTCAGAGAGAGAGAAGTTTTGTTCACCTGGGAGTATTTACTGTCCTGCAAATGGGGACAGCATTAAATATTTCACTCCTTTTTCCTGGCACACTCTATTACTATGAGCAGTTAGAGCACTGCGCAGGGCTGGGCTCTGGAGCAACTTTTGCCAGCCCTGAGACTCCGAATCAGCTTTTCAGCTGCTACAGACAAATCTCACTCTGGCAGTAGCTCCAGTGAATCTTACTGGTGTTTTTAGTCACGATCTCCTTTCATTCTGCCACAGGCCAGGTATTTCTAGTCAGGCGTGTACAATAGCACACGTCGCTGCTCAGCCGTATGCTCCAAGCTTAGGCACCCCTTTCTGGAAGCACACGGGTTGCTTGGGTACACCTCCCAGCCCCATGGACATTCACCTGGGTGCACACACTCAGCCAAGGTTTTCATGCATCTAGCTTGAAAATTTCTGTGCACGACCACCTCCTGCTCTGTCGGGTTAGTGCTCAGATAATTTTTGCTTTGCAAACTAATGAGGCCATTTCTAACAAGATGAACTCAATCACACCCACGGAAAGGGACTTAGCTGCTTGATTATTTCCACCAAATTGACTAAAACACGGCATTACTTTTTCCTTGGCTATTTACAAATCCTGGATGAGCTCTAACTGGAGTAAATCAGATGAATCCCAGCCTCTCCAGTGAAGCTTTGCCAATATTTGGAAGCTGAAGATCATGCTCAGACCACCTTGGAAAGGTCATTCTACACATTATCTACAAAGATCCTGTCTCCTTTATCTAGAGGAAGGTCTCATATACCCCCGAAGGGCCTATTTTATTGCTTCTCTTCCTTACATGCCATCCATACACTTTCCACAATTTGTTTCAATTCTTTTGGATGCCTCTGGTAAAAGTGGACGTAAAATACTTCAGTTCTGTCTTGCCAACATCCTAACGCTTTGTTGTTCTCCATTATTACATAAAGACCAAAGAATAAAAGGTTACCCTTACTGCAATGGCACTGTTATTTGATATTTGTTCATTAAGAATTTCATATTTGTAGTACATTCATTTTAGATACATGGACACACAAGCTTCCCTACCACTCCATGGCTGCAGTCAAACTTTAATAACCAGAAGCCCAACTGCAAATGACTATTTTTAGCTTAACAAGAGGACAAACAATAAAAGAGCAGGGATAATGCATCATGAAAAGTGCTTTGTTCATTCATTTGACAACTGCAGTTTAGTTGTAATTAATTATGATAATACTTCATGGCGTACCAGTTAATGTCCCGTAGTATAATCTGTAAAAGTCTCAGTAATACGAGGCCTCCCCTCCAGCCTTATGCTGCTAAATCTTTCTATGTAGTAGGGAAAAGTCTGACATTTTGGGGGGTGGATATTAGAGAGGACACCAGGGAAGAAAGGTGCAAATTAAAAGCCCACTTTGGGAAATCTGTCAGGGTTACACACGCAGAGACGGGGGGTTTGGCAGCTTTGCATTTGATTCCCAAGACAGATAGGACAGACAAATCACTGCCACCGTACAGAAAGAGTCTTCTGTTGCCATTTCCCACGACCGTGACATTCAGTTGTAGTCCGAGATCTCTGCAATTAGTACCCACATCTGACTCCCTGGCTAAGCCTGAGGTCTCACGCTAACAGCTGGTTGCAGCATTTTGCTCTTCGGAACCCATCTCCTCCTCCCCCGCTGCTGCCTCCTGTTGTGGCAACAGGCTACTCCCAGTTTCCTGAGCACCCAGTGCCCCTCCGTTATAACATCACATGCCACAAATCCACCCTGGGGAGCATCTCTGCCAGAGACCCAGGGCCAGGCAGGGGCAGCTCAAGCCTCCTCTGTGGCCAGCAGCATCAGAAGCTGCTGAGCTGTGCCATGTCTCAGGTCCCCAACAGCCTCCTCAGCCACTGCCAGCCCTCTTTGCTGAGCAGACAATAAATTTTTCATGACAGTACTTCTCCCTGCACAGAGGCCCAGTGGAAGCCTCTAGGTGCTAGTGTAAGACAAACAATAAATAATTGTGTCTGTCAGAGCATGAGCAACACGTACGATGCTGCAGACAGCTGAAATAGTTTTACACATTTATCTTCAGGCCTACATAGGCTGGGTGTCTCTTTCATAGGCTGAAATTATATTAGCTTCACACTACGTATTGCTTTTCCTATTACATCTGGCCAGACCTGTTCTTGTCGAGAAACCCGGAGCTGTCACATTAGTTTTATCTAAAAGCGTACGGTGCTCTGTAGGTTCCAGCCTAACGACACATCCATTCCTTCCAGCCTGGCTTAGAGCTGGCTTGCTTGCTTCTCCCTCCCCTTCCCAAACAAGAGCCTCTTCCCCACAGAGGGAGTCACCCAGCTCTTCCTCGTGCCCCTCTGAACTTGGCTGCCAGGCTCCGTGCATTGCTCAAGGAGCTCCAGAAGCAGCCAAGGAAAAGGCACCCAACTGTTGTTTCCCCCCTCTGACAGCTTCTCCTCGTGGGTGAGCAGAAGGCCATCACTTAGAGGTTGCCAATTGCCTTGAATACCTTACTGTAGTCAGCCCTTGACAGAAGGGGGGGAAATAGCCCTTAAAGAGCAGCGAGATCACCTCTCAGGAGTGCTCCGAATAAATCTCTAAGCTCAGAAAAATTCTCCACTGTAGAATTCTACAGGAGGGTTATAAACTTTCTTGTCAAAAACATAAATCACCTTCCTCTAGAGGATTTTATAATGTTTCAGCAGCCCCCTGCTCCCCATTTGTAGTTTGTTCAGCATCAGATCAGACGGGCTAAACCACTGGCTGGTACAGGCTAACTTAGTTCCAGCCACTTGGATGAATCTCGGGCAATTCACATACATTTAGCAGTGATTTGCCAGGTTGCACTTACTCAATATTTGGCCTTGCAGACATCCAGAAGGACTTGCTCCCTCTCTGCCTGGCCTCGTGCCTTTGAACGACAGCATCCCTTCTGCTGACAGCATCCTTCCTCTGCTGATGGCACTGCTAAGATGAGGGTTGCATTCCAGGTGCCTAAGCCAGGCCCACAGAGAAGTTGATTTGTGTTACACAGGGGTAACAAAGCTTCTCTAGAGCTTTCGTATTTTGCCCTAATAGTTTTCTGGATGGCAGCTCAGTGGGGAGGCAGAGCACACAGCAGGCCACAGTGGGACTGAACCCTCGCCATCTGCCAGAGAAACCACTGATGAACTGCTTCCTGGAGAGGAGCGACACAGAGACACCAATAAAGAGACACTGGCTGTTAGACTACAAGAGCAACTGGAAATTACTGACAAGCCATGGGATTCAGAGAAATCTGTGATCAGTAACTGAGCATATAATAACTGTATCACCAGAGGAGCTCCCTGAGTGCCCATCTCTCCTCCTCCTCGCACCGCTGCAGGCGCCCAGGGTGCCTGTCAGCTGCTGTGCTGAAGCTGAGGGAGAGTTTATTGTATTTATTAGGATCTGGATGGAGATGTGCATCTCCCCCTTTTTGGGGGCTCTACATCCTTTTAGTTCATTGGTTCTGTGGGTCTTGGTCAGTCTCTACACTCAGCACCTGTTCACCTCCAGGGAGCTATTTTTAACTTGTGCTAAATGCAACCACTGTTGCATTTCAGAGTCATATCAAGTCAGAAAAGACCTACAGGTATCACCTAATCCACCCCATTGCTCAGAGCAGAACCGTCACCATCAAAAGAGCAGGTGAGCTGTGGCTTTGTCTCTCCCTTACAAACCTCTGACCACAAAGGCTTGAATACCCTGGAATTCTACCCAATCCTTTAATGACTCTTTTAAAGAGCTGCAAAAGCCTGGATGCAGCCTTTCAGAGAGCCACCCTTAACAACATAGCAGCCTGAGGAGAAATTCTCTCCTCACCAGGTTGTGGAAAGCCCAGGACAGATTCACATACAGAAGATGTTTAAAAACATCCAAACCAACAGCACTCACTGGGCAGTGCTTCGTGTGAAACGCTCGCTGTTGTTCATAGGATTACAGCAGGAAGCAGAGTCCTCTCTCAGTTTTGGAGTGGCCTTGTAGGAAGCCCTGATGTTCTTCCTCCTCAACACACTCCCTGGCCTCCCTTCTCTTGCCCCAGCTTTCTGAGTCTCTTATGGTGAGCCTGCAAGAGTAGGCACTAATGAGGACCAGTTCTCACAGCACAAGGACTAATAAACGTAGGCAGATTTCAATATAAAAGAATGATCAGGTTTCAGTAGCTGTAGCAATATCCAAATTATCCATCGAAAGCCTTATGGAAAAGCAATTAGATAACAGACTTGTATCAGAGTCATCAGAGACTTTCCATACTGCGGTAGAAAATCAGGACCCAGAACGAACTTGATTGGATTAAAGAACTGATCCAAACTCCTCATGATCTCCTACACAGAACCGAAGTTTACAGAGCTTTGAAAAAGCAACCACAATATTTTGTTTCAAGATTTCCTTCATTCCTTCCAAATCTTGCAATAAGAACGTGAAACAGGACTTGCCTCTGTCTGCTTTCTCCCCCAAAGGCTTTCTCCTTTATTGCATTTTTCAGGAATTTATCAGAAAAATCTCCAGTCTCCCAACCCCAACATCCAGCCGATAAATGCAACAAAGAGAAACACTGACCTCATTGCTGCTACTGATGTTTCAAAATGCAGAAGCGGAGGAGTCTGTGTCTCTTGTCCATTCCCAGAGTGCCTGGAGCTGTGCAGATGGAACTGCTGTTTGAGGATATATTCAGTGCCTGGCAATCTGGATAAAGCAAAGGCAATCTTTTCCTTCATAGAATGTCTTTTCTTCAGCTCCCTGGATCTTCAAGAGGGTCCCATCACCTCCTAGAAAACAATTACGAGGAAGAGCTGTTAAAAGGGCTGAAAAGTGGTAGAGACACTCATAAGACTTTCCTGTGAAACACATTCGGATGAAGGCATGGGAAAGAATCACGCAGAACAAAGTTGTGCAGGCTGGGGAAAGATAAGAGAGCCAGGGTTAACAGGAGATAAATTGTATAAGGCTTTGAAGACGAGGACAAAACCATCAATACTCAGTGATTCAGTGTCCAGGGATCCTGAAAATATTGCAGTCATTTTAAGAACATAGGAAAAAAAGAGACAAAAAGTCCCCTCCTTTTCTGTGCCACCCGTAGGTATGGTGATCCCTCCTCTGCCTCCCTCCTCTCACATCAGTTGAACAATCTAATGATTGATTTTGGTTAAAAATAGCATTTTTCTGTGGTTTGGGGGAAAGGGATACATCATGCAAACAATGAGACTGGTCTCCAAGCAGCCCCTGGGCAGATGGAGAGAGGTGAGCAGCCCTCATATCTTGCATTCTGCAGACAGAGCAGAGTTAATCCTTCCTGATCTATCTGGAAGGGGAGTCCTGGCCAGAGCCAGCTGCTGTAGCACAGTAACCAGCCATAATGGACCGGAGCATTTTACATCTTAACCTGTGCAGAATTCGTAACCAAGGCTGATTTAATTAGATTTTGTCTCATTCTGGTGGCATAATTAAGGTTTATGGACCCTCTAAACTAAACCTATATACAAGATTACATAATACTAGCCTCAGTTTTTCCAGTAAGGGCCAGTGGATGGTCTTGCATTGCCATACAAATGTGCCTTTGGCAGCTAGAATGCCCTGTCATTATTGCCCATCGAGATCTGTTCCAAGGCATTGGGGTCAAGAATCCCAAAACAAACTGAAGGGATTGCAAGTGAAAAACAAAACCAAACCAAACAACAATAAACAGCCGAACATCTGCAAACTGCGAAGGCCCTGCAAGTTACACTGTTGCTCTTTGTTTAAAAGACAAGTGGAAATTAAAGGAAATGGGGAAAATTTACAAAAGACAACAGGGATCAATGTTCTGCAAAACGGGAAAAGCCTGGAGAAGGCAGGTTTTGCTTCCTGGTTTGCAGTAAATAATTGTCAGCGGGACACTCTGTGAAATACAAGAGGTGATGGGGGGTGCAGGTAAAAGAAAAATCAATTAAAGCGTGGCAGCAAACACACAAAGCCACCACAATTTCCTAGTGAAGGCAAGAATCCTTGAAATCAGTGGAAAGTAGGTTAAGATTTGCATGAAGCTAACAGGCAGGACAGCACCAGGGGTTACATCTAATAAGCTTAGCCAAGCCAAAATGGGCACAAACTTAGTTTGCATTTTTTATTTCACTCCGAAGCCTTCCCTCTTTTTATTTCCCATGCACCTGTGATGATGAATATTACAGGGTATTACTGCACTCCTGACATTTAAGCCAAGCAATTTCAGTGCTTGGAATAAGTACTGAGAAAGAGGAAGGGCAGGTGGTGAGGTCAGTTCGCTCCTAGATCCAAGCTCCTTTTCTATTTACATTAATACAAGGAAGAGCTGAACGTGGAGCGAACACACAGGAAATGTCATCTCTGTTCATAGACTTTTGCATTAAAGGTAAGACCTGAATATTTATCCTGCCTTTCAGCCACTGAACTCCACAGGTCCATTAGCTCAGGGACAGTCAGGTCGGACTGTGGGGTGTAAGCTGTGGCTTTGGGATCCCAAACGTCTACCCATCCTTTCAGGTGCATCTCTCTCTCCTCCCTTAACTAAAACTGCTAACATGCTCCAGAACACAGAACCAAGGGTAGAAAAAAAGAGCCAATGTTTTTTCAAGCCTAAGAGAAAAAGTAATTTAGCAAATATTATGTAAAATAACGGTTTTGTAAAATGACTTGTGCTCTGCCTTTTTTTCCTCTTTTTTTTTTTTTTTATAAATTGTTTCTTCCTTCTCCCTCTCTTCTGCCACTGATTGACAGCTCCCTGGTAACAAATTCTCTCAGGTGGCAGACATTTTTGATAGCGTTTCAGTCGTGGCACTGCAAACTGGATGTTCCCTCTATACCTCCTCCAGTTTCTCTCCCTTTCCAATTGCTTCTAGGAACGATGGCAGCAAAGACTGCAGCCATCAGAGAGTGCTCTCACGTGCACCGTGTCCCTGCAGTGGCAATAAAGTGCATCACTTTTGCAACCTGTAAACCCGCCAATAAATTCTTCCACGTTGACAGAAGAAAAAAAATAGAGCAGAAAACTCAGATTACTGCAGAAGACAAAGAACTATGAGATGCATTTCTCAAGCCAGCCTAGGGCGCTCTGCGGGGGTTTACTGGGCGACATCAGATGCGTGGCACCTCGACACAGAGGAGCAGCTCCAGATCAGCGACAGCTCTAGAGCACAGAATACTCAGTTCACGTTACAAGGTTTATGCATCATTTCTTAGGCAACACAAGGGATTCAAACACTCAAGTGGCAGATTATTTCAAATCAAAACTGATAGATGAGAAGATAACTGTGTCTTTTAATTTGTGGGCAAACAGCAATTCCTTTTCAGCCCTGATTCTCAATAAAATATTTTCCCTTTGCTGGTGCAATCGCAGACTAAAACACAAATGCAAAAGCAGCTCGAAATAAGTCTGTATTTCCTGTAAGGGCAATTTGCACAAACACTGTGTTTTCCATGTTTACTTTTTTTTTTTTGCCAAAATTAGAAGTGAAAGCCAGAGCAGCAGGATGGCAGACACTCCCCTGGTTAGAATTACTTCCACTCTTCTTGGGGTTTCTTACCGACAGTGTAAATTTGGGGCTTGTTAACACGCTACAAGACATCGAGCATCACACATCTTTTGCTTTTCAATCTGCTTGTTTCTGTCACTTAGTTGTGGCAACAGTTTGAAGCTGAGCAGGAGAGGGGGAAGCCTTTGTAGAGGGAGTGCTGGTGGCCTGTCTGTGCTGGTTTTGCTTTCAGCTTCTCAAAAGGAGAAAGAAAGGTCTGGAAGTCACCACCACCATCAGGCTTGGAAGCTGGGACTGCAGAGAGGCTGGTTGTTTGAATCAGGGAAATCTCTACTAAAGGAAAGGAGAGAGGGAGGTTGTGTTTAGCCAGCTAATCCTGACTTCCAGGCTCAGCTCCCCACTTTGATACAGAACCCAATGGATTATTTCAGCTGGCAACTTTGAACTGCCTCTTTAACAGGATCAAGCTTCTAAATGCCTCAGTAGAAATTAGGCACCTAAATGTCCTCGAGGATCAGAGCCTGGTATACAGCCAGACAAGATGTGCAGAGATTTCTGTGCCTCAGGCTGTGGACAGTGTCTGATGAGACTTACAGCACACACATCGTAAGCTGCCCAAACCCAGCTTGGCACTCTGGCTTCCCATCAGGAAAATTGGAGATAATAGTGCTCTCTCATCTTATGAGGGTGGAGGGAGGAGAAGGACATTAAAGATTGTGTGATGTTCACCTAATACAGCCCTAGGGAACAGATAAGTGAGATTTTTCTCAAGTATTTTAGGAGAGAATAGCTCTACTGACTCCAGTGTCAGAATGGAGCCAATTTGCACAGCCCAAGGATCTAGCTCTTGATGTTTATCTAAAGATCATAGGACTACAAATGAAGGCTTCAGGTATCACAGGCACATCCTGCTGTTCACTGCTATGGAGTGTAGCACAGCAGCAGTTGCAATAGCAACGTGAAGGTTCTGGTGACACTGGCCTCGGGGTAAGTAGTGCATCGGGTGCATTCGCTTGGTGGCAATGGATAACATAACAAGTAATAATTCTTATGCTTATGACCCTGGAGAGAATTGCAAAGTTCACAGGCCGTTGGCAGGGTGGGAGGAGTCAGAGAAGTTGGTCTGGATGTAGGTTCAAATCAAGCCTCCCTTCTGTAGCTAGGGCAGAATTTCCTCCACATGATCTGGCACATCACAGCGCCAAGACCTTTGAGTTTGCCATGCATCTGAAATGCAATCAGACTCCAGACTTCCCACCACCCCCTTCAATCAGAACCTATAGCTTCTCCACGGTCACCAATCAAAGCAAATGGTCTTTTTTTTTCCATGGCTCACAATAGGTTGAGTCGTTTTTCATCACCTACCCCCTCTACAAAGCCCAGGGTTGCTATTCCCAGACAGTCAGGTTTTCCCCCAGCTGCATATTTGCCACTATCATGGTAACCTAAGCCTAAGTGGTCTACATACTGAGCTATCTCTTCCCAGAGCTTCCTACTTCTACAGATGCTACCAAGACCTCCACCAAAGAGCTCCTAGCACCTAAATAGATTCACTCCTGAAGGACACAGAATTACCAAGGAAGTCATGACCATCCCTTAAAGCCAGCCTCATCCCCAGACTTCCATCACTCCAGTATGACCAGAACATCCCTCTGCACAAGAAATAATCTGTCTTGGCCATTTCCAACAATGCCCACCAAGCCTTTATACTATCAGCAGTTAGACCTTTTTTTTTTTAATGGTGGGTTTAGTTAAATATTCAAGAGGAGAAAACAAGAACAGCTCTCTAGTCTTGCAGTTAGAAAACAACATGGGAAATCTAACTTCTATTTATTTTCACAGTCAGAAAGATTTGACACTAAATCCCATGTAACAATGAAAATCCTTAATCCCACAGCTGTACACAAGAAAAGTGAAGACAGGGAGATACAGACTCAGTGCTGGACTTCAGAAAGTTTGGACTGAATGGAGCATTTCTGCAAAAAATTACTGCCACTTGTCATGCTTAGCCAGCTGTGGGGCTTTAAACTGATGCTGGTTCAGGTCTGAATGGAAACAGTGTATCCATCGAAAGCTGGGACCAGCAGGGGACATATTCTGCAAGTAGATAAGAGCAGGTTGCTCTGCCTAATTACCAGGTAATCAGATCCAGTGCAGTAATTTTCTGAGTGGTAACCAATTTACCCTACATAGCAGGTTTCCCTTGAGGTATCTTTGGCTATTTCTTGATAGGAGGTTTTTCAGTTAAGCAAAGTAAAACCAGCTACTGCTTCAACTTATATATAAAAAAAAAAAGTCTTAAATAGCATCAAGGGCCCAGCATGTGGTTGGTGGTACATTCAGGCTCAAATGTGAAGCTGGAATGAACTTCAGAGGAATCACTGAATGTTTAACTACCTAAAAGCCACCCTGTCCCCTTTCTGGCAAAGCCCATTGTGAGAGGTGTAAAGCCTGAGTAGCGTTCCATGCCCAGAGAGGTATGGTTCCAAATCATCCAAAATTTATATGCAAAACCATTTCTTAAAAATGCACAAAATAAATAATGCACACAAAAAAAATAAAGCCGGTGCAAAAACGACAGCTGAGGGAAAACCAACCAACCAACCCACCCCAAATAAACAACGATAAAGCAAAACAGACAGTTTGATACATTTCCAGACAGTGCTGGAAAGTTCTTCTCCACTAAGAGGAACTCCATACCACAGTGTGAATAGGACGAAGGAGAACTGTTGCAAGCCTGAAACAACTGCTTCCCGAAAGCTTGTTGATCTGCAGGCTGTGTGTTCCAGCTGCAGTGCTGCTGCTAGCTTCTATCCACGGGACAGGGCTGCTGGAACAGTCATTTCTCATGCCAAGCTGACATTCACACCTAAGAAGGCAGGTGGTCTTCCTCCAGAATCTCTCTGGAGGGACAGAAAGGAGCTGAACTCCAGGAATCCAGTCATTTCCCTGGGAAATGGAGATAGATGGAGAATAAGGGTCAGGGGACTGATCTCCATTTTCCTTCTGAAACTGCTCGGGACCTGACAGAAATATGAACAGGACTTGGTTTTACAAATGGCTTTGCAAACCTTGGCAGGGTTTATTCGAGAACCAGGATAATAGAGGAGATAATGGGAAGGGCCAGTTGGCACATAGGCTGTTTCACACGACGTGCCCTGGATAAGATGCATTGCATTTGCTAACCCTTCTGCTCTGAAGGGTCAAGTGCCCCATCCAGTTAAACTTAGCCTCTTCTTCAGCCTTAAGACATAATTCTGTAAAGCATGAGAGGCACACCATGATAAATATATATGTTCTGTCCCTGCAGCAGCCTGGGGCTGCCTCAAGTCAGAGCACTCCGAAACATATCAAGTGGCTCAGCTCCAAGCTGGCACCGCACAAGGTAACAGAATTTCTCAGGCAAGCACACAAGGGCTGGGGAATTTTAATATCTTCTTCCCCTACAAGTCATTTCCAGTGTTTATGCTCTGTGCAGCTCCTTAGGAGTGTCAGAGCAGAACAAATGTCATTTTTAATGGACTTGCTAAATCATAAAAACCGTTTGCAAAATTGCATCTGATTAAAACATGAAAATGTTTCATTATTCACAGAAAAATCCCAGGCAGTTTGCAACAGTGGCAGTAGTGGGCTGTCTGCAGAGAAACCTTGGCCTGCAGGACTAACTCAGTAACAACTAATCCTGTAACACGCTCTAGCCAAATACAGGGGCAGTGAGGGAACAGAGCTTTGCATTCGTTGGTACATCATTAAGTCTTGTAGCAACACATAAAACCACATGACAACGAGCATTGCACTGTACAGCTCGGCAGTGGCAATACTCAAACACTTCCAAGATGTAGATCACAGGTCCCTTTGATAAGGTCAGCTCTGGAACAGGCCAGAATATTTAATTTCTATGGTAGTTGTCACTGAAAGAGTTTTCTATTATTTATCCCCAATCTAACCTGCCCACGTTCACCAGAAAAATGCCTATTACTCCATATGGAAGGGGAGTAAAAACTGAGAGCTCTCTCCTATATGAACAAAGCAGATGTGGCAATAGAGCATATATTATAAATAGGGAGTGCTTTAGAGAGTAAATAGCACTAAAACCAGAAAGGATACCTATCAAAATTACAATGTTATACCATTTACTGGTGAGAACATAGAGGCTTCCTTCTAACTATGCTCTCTAGATGGTGATGCAGAGTAATTATGCTTTAGTTTACTGAGCATGTAACCTTTGGTAACAGTATATTCTGAAAAGTGACAGAAAATGATTTAGCCAGACACATCACATCTAGGTAGCTGCCTACATCCTAAATGCCAAACAATACATCAATCAACCTTTTACTGTTAAGCTGTTATTTAATTTTCATGGGATTCGGGAAGCGTGTTCCTGCCCACAAGCAGATTTTGATTTTATTTGACTAAATAATGCACCTTCAGGGGAAGGGGTAGGAAGGGAACCAACATTATTTCTGGAAAAAAAAACCCTGTATCACTTAAATGCATCCAAAGCCAGAACACATCGTTTCAAACAGATCGAAGCTTTCCATTGCGAGTGTCTCAAAATAATGGATTAAGTTCCGGTTTTGCAATGGCATTTCCATGACAGAAGGGATGTATTCACTGCTTCCTAAAAGGATAGAAGAGCATGGATAACTCCAGCATTGAAACGGCTTATTGTGATGTTACCAAAGCTGATTAATTTCCTTTTGGGTGCGGGTGCACCCTGATCTGAGCACCGTGATGTGTCTCCCTTCAGGATTTTGAGAGGAGATGCAGGACTGCTTGCTGCACTGACTGAGGGGATAATGCAGATGCACACAATAGGAATCAGGCTCTGATACAGCATCCATTTTGATGCTGTAAACACCCACTGCTGTCTTTTCTGTATAGAGAAATTCACCTGTAACACATCACTCGGGAAAGATTTGACCAGAGTCAAATGTTGTTACATGGATAAAATCATTAAGGCAAAGGTGCTCTGAAATAAATGGAGGAAACTTTCAGGGAAGATCAAAAATCAGACTGCCTGGGAGTGATGCTGCAGTATTGCCCCATATGCCAGAGTCAGGGAGAAGCTGAAGGTTCAACTTCAGCAAATTTCCTACCCTTGTGCAGTACAGTTTTCATGCAAAGGTTAGTAACTCCCGCTACGTTCTGTTAACTCAGCATTTCTCCTGAATTTCAGCTTGCTGCACTGCCCTTTTCATCATGAACACATTTCTTCCTGCCTGCCTTCCCTTTCCTAATTGGTTTTATCAACACAGCCCCAGGTGAAGAATGGCTTTCAAGATATGTAGACTACTAGATGGAAATTCTTGCTTAATGCAAATGATAACAGTCAACAGAAGCCTATTAATAAGCTACAGAAATGCAGCCACGGCCCAGAATCCCAGCTGATGTAAACAGAAATAGCAATGTCAGTTTACGCCAGAAGAGAGCCTGGCCTTGCAAGTTTATAAATCCCAATGCTCTTTAAAAAACAAAACTTTAAATCATTTTGCCTGAGAGATGAGAATATCAATTACATTGCTCTGTATCTTTCACCATAACCATTGATTTGTGCTCCCCTATTTCATCCTAGCGTTTTCAAACACAGTAGAAAATTTATGGTTCTGTTCTGTAGAGAAGAAAACTGAGAATCCTGTGAACTGCTGGTGGTCAGTTGGCTGTGGTAATCCAGCTTCCCACGTTCATCCCAACGGAGTACAAATGCCACTCATCATCCCAAAACACTAATCCCTTACAGCCTAAGAGCTCAGTCAGCAGTGTTGAAGGTGCTCGTTTTCACATCAAACTGCTTGGCAATGTCTCGGCAAGTCAGAAAAGAGGACGCTCCCTTGGCTGCCAATACTTCCTGGGCAAGGTATTGTTTGATGCCACCCTTCTTCTGTGATGGGACACCCCAAAGTCACCCCTTGCTCCCCAGTTTCTCAGCACAACCAAAGCACCACCTGACCACAGTGAGGGGCTAGAGACCCATCACTTAAGCATAATATTAGATAAAAACAATAGGACAACAAACAACCCTTCCCTTGTATTAACTGCTCTAGAGCTGCAGCTCTTTTCTCTGCTGGACACTGAACCTGGGACAATCAGAGCTACAAACACAAGCCTTCCCCTGCTGAGATAAGCAATTAGTACCCCTCAGCTCATTTCTCGACTCCATGTTAGTCAGCTGATTTCACATTCCCTAGAAGCTGAAGCACTACTTCTTGACATCAAAAGACATTCTCAGCTATTGCACAACCTGTTGTCCTTGTGACCCTACTGCGTGTTTCCAGCTTACCCCAGCCGAGAAATTGGTCTATTGCAGATGTTATTTACAAAATATTGGTTCCTGGGTTCACAAGCACCGAGACAGTTCATGAGCCAGTGAAAGTGAAATCACTGCATTAGTTTTCTTGGTTTCCCCACACACTGCCTTCCTTCTCCGTGAAAGGTTTATGGCAACATTAATTTAAAGTCTCTGTTAAGATCCCTCACTACCACGACTAAAGACATGACAAAGAGCGGAATGCTGTGAGGTACACAGAATAATGCGTTGCACAAGGAAAAAAATACAACCCAAAGAGACAAGAAGAGCAAAAATTGCTTTGCTTTTTAAGGTCTACAGAGGTAAGTAGCAAGATACAGCAAACTGCTTTTGTCATGGAAACTCCTTGGCCCTGGGTAGCAAGTAGCATCTTGTATTCTTGCTGTAGGTTTAAGTTAGAATCAGAAACCAAAAAGAAAACAAGCAAAAAAGCAAAAAATGAGGTTTTTCCTGCCAGTTTGCCTGACATTCTTGCTGGTGTATGGTGTGACATGATCTTCTTGGTGAACGCTTGTCACAGGATGGCTCGTCACTGCTTTTGTAAAACCACTGGTTCCTGGGATTTCAGCCCAGATGTTGGAGGCAGGAACATCTCCCTGCAGAAGATGTCAGGAAATACTTCAGTGAGCTAGGTCATAGCCTAGGCACTGCTCATGTCCCTGCTAATGACTGCAGGGGATGTGCCAATAAAGCCTCTGCAAAAGAAGTGAGACAACCTCCACGAATATCTCAGGGCTAACAGGCAGTCAAGGACGTACCCACTGCAGCTTTGAAAGGCTGCAGCCAGAAGCAACAGCAGAACTGAGTGGACAATAATCCTAGTGTCTCTATTCTATATTAATTCCATAAAATCTACAAGCTAACGGCTTTTCAGCTCAAGCTGCAGAGAGTCATTGCTAGAGATCAACTTCGACCAAAAGGGAAAAAAAATGAAGAACTTCTAAAGATGCAAGAAATTAATTATACGAGTAACCACACTGCAGAAGGCATCAGCAGTTTTCCTTTTAACTTCCTGCCCTCAGCTCCCTAGCTCTTCAGTTAATTTTGAGCCAAAGCATTTCAAAGCTTAATTCTTCTGAAGAAAAACCTGATGGAAACTAATTGATGTGAGAGAAATTCAAGCATGAAACAGAAAAAGCCTTTCTCCCTAGGTATTATTCACACTGTGGTGAGAGAACCTCAAAACGGGTAGCGGGAACTTCTAGTTCATCTTGTTAGCATAGATTTGCCAAATGCTGAATCTCAAGGCCCACACTCTGAAGCTTCAGCTGCACATTGGGTTACCTTCAAATCACCAGCAGCATCAGGAAAAAACAAAACAAACAAAAAAAAGACATGGAAAGCCTTAAAGATTTCTAATAGTAACAGACCAAAAAGAATAGACCTGGACGTTAGCGAAGCAGAATCTTCTATCTGGTGGCCCAGCTACAAAAAGCCTTTTCTAGAAGTTGCCATCCAAGTTGATGTAGGTAGCTCAAGGCCTCGGAGGGTCTGACCTTTTTCTTCTCCACCGCTCAGCAAGTGCCATTGGGTGGGAGGATCTGACATTACAGAGCTCAGGGAGAAATGCTGAGCAATAGCTCTGTCTTCTGCCAAGTGACTGTGAGCAGACTGCTCCCTGCCCATTTGTTTTACTCCAAATGAGGAAGCTCTGTTTTGGTTTGTTGGTTGGTTTTGGGTTGGGGATTTTTTTTTTCCTCTTTAGACTACAGCATAAAAACAAGCCAAAAATACAGATATAAATGTCCACAACATGACAAGATTATGCTGCAGAGCTGACACGTGGTAAAGGAAGAGAGGAGATGCACTGGTAACTCTTAATAGAAACCACAGACGATAAACAGTAAGGAACAGGGAAATCTGTGCTTACTTCTCACAGCCTTGTTTATGCTAACCAAGGTTTGGTAATGAATTACTGGGAAGTGGCCTCCTTTCGTGGGAAATTATTCAAGCAAGCAGGTATGGCTTGACAAGCATTTATCATCATCTGGTTGCAAGGCACTCCAGGAGATGTGCTAAAGGGACCATAAGGCACCAGCTCCCCATACAGACATCCCCGGTGGGGTGTTGAGAGGTGGAGACACACAAAGGCAAGAGACTCCTGGGTATACGTAGGGAGGGAAGGTTGCACCTGCTCAGGCATCCGTCCCACTCGATGCAAGCGCCAGCCTGAAATTCAGCATCCTAAAGAGTATAGCCCTTGAAGTTTTACTGCTCTGAGAAGCCCATTCCTAGACTGCTTGGAGAACATGAGGAGGAGGGTTCCTTAAGCTTGGATTCAGGGATCCCTGTTCTGGGAAGCACCAGCTCTGTGTGTGACTTCAGGCCTGACTGATAGAGTTTTGCAGCTGCATCTTTCCAGGACTCTCACACCACTTCCATTCCTCTGTCTTGCCCACGCTGGCAGCTAAATCCCATTTTTGCTTGCAGAAGGCTCAGGCACTAATACAGCACTCGTCATTTTGGTTCCTGGATGGATAAATACTCTCCCTGCCACTC
The DNA here is from genome assembly GCA_027560015.1 of Chloroceryle amazona. NCBI lineage: Eukaryota > Metazoa > Chordata > Aves > Coraciiformes > Cerylidae > Chloroceryle > Chloroceryle amazona. Next base: position 120,337 of record JANHFX010023784.1, read on the forward strand.
TAAGCTGTCACAAGGATTTGTATCTGCGTTCATTACATCCCTTCCAGTCACAGTATAATTAAATCCGATGTTGCTTTAAGTCTCAGTGAGCAAAGGAAAATTCAAGAGATTAATCAGAATATTTTTCAAAAAGAGTTCTAAAAATATTCTAAATAGACCAGAAAACCAGATGAGTGGCATTCTCATTTATTACTAAACCAAGCTCTGGATACAACAATCAATTGACTTGATAGATAACACAGATCTTCTGCCTCTCCTATTTCATTCTAGAAGCTCTTATTCAGAGCCAGAGCAAGACATAATTCTTTCTATTATTGTCTCTCACTGGAGTTTATTTTTGGATGTGTGTTTTCAGCATTCTCTCAAGGGGTATGCTGTTGTCATGATTTTGAATTAGGTTTTTCCTTTCTCCTTGTCCCCATCCTGTAATAAATTTTTGTTGGAGCACATGTGTCCTAAGATGCTGCTCAATTCTCTCCTCCCAGAAGCCTAGAAGAATTTTGTTGTTGCTTTCAGGACAGTCACGATACAATTGCAGGCATGCAAGAGAAATTTCACATATGGTTCTTGAGGCTTTTCAACACAAGGCTGGACCAGTTTTCTGTGATACATAACCTGACGTTTACAAAGCAGTTGTAGCTGTTTAGGCTCCTCAGCTGTTTGCTCCTGAGCATTTCAGACCTGATACAACTGATCACCTGTCCTCATCGAGTAAAACAAGTTCCTCTATGCCATCTTTAGAGCAACTGCACGAGCTTCTTGGCAAGAGAATGTTCTGACTGCATCCTCATGTGCAGCTGGGCCAGCTGAGCTGTACAGCAGGGATGGAAATATTCCCACTGGAGCAACCAGAGAGCTCTGATTCAGGAAAATTTCAGCGCTTGGATCAGTGTCACTTCAGCTGCTACCAAGAATAGTAATAGTGAATATATAACCCAAGAAAATAAAGCGCTTGCTTTTCCTAGTGCAAATGACCTTGCAAAGGTGTGAGGGGCTGATGGAAGAGGGCAGTCAGTCTCTGTGCCTCACCTCTGCATTTCTGCTCCGATTCAAAAACATCAGCTCCTTGGAAACACCAGATGCTGTCTCCTGGCTTTAGGACAGCAGTTCTGCAGAGCCCCTGCCACCTCAGCATCCCCTCCCCACCTAACTGCGTGTTTCCACGCACAGGGAGACCTTGGCACTAACAAGCACCAGCAGCAGTCAGCTCACAGCTGGAGAGGAATTCAAAGCTCCTGACGTACCTGATTGTTCACGTGGCTGGAACGTGGCCCACAGGAGAGGTAACTCATTCAGAAATTAAGAAATAAACCAGTGTAAGCTCCAGAGGAACCCAGCCTGCAGTCGATTGCCTGAATACACGATGAGCAAGGGGAATGTAAGATGGGCAATGTGCCTGCGAGATGGAAATTACATAGGGAAAGAGGTAGGTAGCACTGGAGAAAGGAAAGGATATTAAAACCAGAGCATCATGATTCAATGCCAGAGTTACTAGGAAAGCAAAGGAAATTTGCTAGAAAGCAGCATAATCCATATCAGTCACTGGATGCTGTTCCACTGGGGAAGACTGGAGGTGTCAAGGTTGAAAAGCCTGCCATTCATTATTTTTGATTTAGTGCTGCACAGACAAGAAGAGCTTGCATGATGCATTGGTTGTATATTCTTCTATTGATCTCTTGGACTTAGTTTTCTAAACTTACCATCCATCACCCCCACCAGTCCCACTCAAATTCCCCTTGAAAGAAGGCTAAAGAGAAGCAACTGTCCTGTCTCTCTGGGCCAAGGTCCAAATGGTTTATGAGAGCCAAGGACATATGAAAACTTGGGTTGATCCACTACCTTTATGATGGATTGGCAGCATTTACAGGTATTACTTTCTCCCTATTAGGATGGCTCTTCTGAAGGGCAAAAGAAGCCTTGAGGAAGCTGTGTTCCCAGTTCCACTTAGGTGAGACAAACTGATCATGAGAGAGGGAGAATTCATCTCCAGCTCATGCACCACTCACTCCACTCAACTTTATTCCACCTCCATAGAAACTAACTCTGAAAAATTACCTCCTCCCAGGGTACAGATCTGAGCTTCCTTTCTAACCTGGCCTCAGCCTCCCTCTTAGGTTTTTAAGAACACATCAAACTGTACCACCCTCTGTTGCTTCTCCCTGTCCAACCTGCATCCAGTCGTGTACCAAGGAGCGGGGATGTCCGTGTGGAGGTGCACAAGGAATAAGAACAGCAACTTGTGAAACAAATGCAAAACCCCATGTACACCCACTCGTCTGCTTTCTCATGTATTAGCCTTGCCAGCGAGTTTATTTACAGCCTGTGTTGGCCTGGCTGGGGAGGGCTAGGTGGGCAGAGGAAAACTCATGATGCAGGCAGCAATAGCATCTGAAAGTATGGTTAAGATAGGACAGATCTTGAGCTAGAGACTCATATTTGTGTTCATAATTTCTTAACTCCCAGATGGCAGAATAAGACTTGATACAGAGGACAGATCAGTGTTCGTCTTTTGGGAGCTTTTTACACTTTCACCAGAACAGTTTAAAACTACCCTTTGCTAGAGAAAACAGAACCTCTCAGAATCACAGAATGGTAGGGTTTGGAAGGGACCTTGAAACATCACCTGGTCCGACTCCCCTGGCAGAGCAGGACCCTCTAGATCAGCTCACACAGGAACGTGTCCAGCTGGGTTTTGAATGCCTCCAGAGAAGACAACTTCACAACCCCCTTGGGGAGCCTGTTCCAGTTCTGTCACCCTCACCGTGAAAAAGTTTCTCCTGATGTTTCCATGGAGCCCCCTGTGTTCCAGCTGCACCCATTGCCCTGTGTCCTATCATTGGATGTCACTGAGCAGAACCTGGCTCCAGCATCCTGACACTCGCCCTTTACATCTTTATAAACATGAATGAGGTCACCCCTCAGTCTCCTCCAAGCTAAAGAGCCCCAGCTCCCTCAGCCTTTCCTCATCAGGGAGATGTTCCACTCCCTCCATCATCTTTGTGGCTCTGCGCTAGGTTCTTTGGAGCAGTTCCCTGTCCCTGAACTGAGGGGCCCAGAACTGGACACACTATTCCAGATGTGGCCTCAGCAAGGCAGAGTAGGGGGGAGGAGAACCTCTCTCCACCTACTAACCACAGCCCTTCTAATCCACCCCAGAATGCCATTGGCCTCCTTGGTCACAAGGGCCCACTTGTGGCAGCTCCACACAACTCAGCTTCACTGCCAACTTCTCATCTAGTCTAGGAAAGAGGAAGGCATTTTTAGAACATCACTGGCAAAATGGCATGAGGCATGGATATCCTCTACATATCCAGTGGTTATTTCTCTGTTGCCCCATCCCAAGCAAGAACAACCCCCAAAATCAGTGCCAGCCAAACCTCATGAGAAGCAGTGGCAGTTTTGCCCCTAGCAAGGATTAGGAAAGACATCAGATTGTTTCAAGACTCATCTCTCACATGGCTGGCTATCATTTTCTTGTGCTGTATCCTGCAAAATGTCTCACAAAAGCCTTGATGGATCTGACAGTCTTGAATCCATCATCTTAATACTTCCAGAAACCCTGGTAGGATCTTTACAAAAATTCTCACACAGCTTTTCCCCACCCCTTTCTTGTAAAAGATGCAGATGTTAAGAACACAAAGCATTATTCATTTCCTCCCTTTCTGACATCTCAGGTATAAAAAAAGAAGGCAGGTGTGAAGGTTAAGAGCAATCTGTCTCTGCTCAATAACAGAGGGAAAAAAGAGGAGTGAAATTATATATTATTAGATGATCTTCAGTTGCCCTCTCAATGCAAAGAGCAGCAGCATTAGGAGACAGGGCAAGTTTAAAAACCTGTAAATGGCTCCAAAGGAACAGAGCTCATTGGGGGAGGGAGAAGTGTTACTGTTGAACAGGTTACATGCCAGGAAATCTGAAGGTTTAAGAAGGTGGCTTGTTGATTTGGTTGGGGTTTGTTGGGGTTTTTTTCAGAAAAATGTCTTTAGAGAGCTATACAAATGGGTCTATATTCTGTTTCTCTGCACGTGGGTTAACTAGACTCCAATAAACCCTCCCCATCAACACAACACGCACAGAGCAAGAGTCCCAAGCACACACTTTGGAGTTAAGCACCCAGCCAGAAAGAAAGGAGGCAGATGTTAACTGTCCCTTTTGTGCATTGGCCCAGGAGCACGTCAGGGGATCGAGATAAAAGCACATCCAGAACCCAGCCAGAAATAACCTTGTCCAGAGGAACAACCATGGTTAAGCTTTAGAAAAAAAAAGAAAAAAAACCCCTCTGAATAATCTGTTTACCTATTACCAACCAGCTCCATGATTAGCCAGTTACTGAGAGGTAGCTCAGAGCAGCAGTGCTTGCTGGCTCGACTATTATAGCTGAATATTTCAGGGCCTGCTAATGGGAAATGAATTCATGTACAGGAAATTGGATGCAATTAGAGTCATTTTAGAAATAGTTCAGAATGGAACTGACCTTTGCTTTCTCATGCAGGGGTCCAACAGATATTATATTTAAAGTTATTTGTTGTAGAAGAAAGGTTTTGCGGTCACAAGTACTTCGCTCGCAAAGAAAAGCACAATGGGAACTAAGGTTTAGAGAATGGTCTAGGAGTTAAAATTCCTAAATTCTAGTCTCATCTTTGTCATCAGCTCAGGGTGGCGGTAATTTTGCCTTTCTGTGACTCATTTTACCCAACTTCAAGGCTTGGATGACTCACCAATTCCTTGCAGCTCCTGAATGTACTCTTCTTTTTATTTGACACTTCCCTTACTTGGTGTTGATACCTTCACAGCACTTACAGGCAATTATCAGTTTCCACAGAGAATCCACCTTGCAAAGTCAGCTGAGCAGTCTGGTGGGAAATCAGGTCATTCCAATGAGCAAGTTCCTTTAGGATAAATAACGGGGGCCTTTTCCACACCTGCTTTCTTCAGCAGATACACAAAGCAGTCCTTGGATAGTATCTGAACTTGACTTAAACAGCACTAGCATTTCGGGGGGTGACTTTAACCAACACAGCCACAAATGGACACCTGTTGTCTGCAGCCAGTCAGAACTGGATGGATATCAAAACCAACTTGCATCGCATTTTCAAGCTTCTGTATCTTGCCTTTTCCTCCGCTGTTTCGTGCAGCCTGCAGTGCTCCCCAGTCATCTGTCTAACCCCAGGGTCTGCAGCTACCAGTCAAAACTCGTGGAAGTCTGGCATTGTGGGCTTAATACACAAAGTGCTTATTTTAAACACAGACTGATGGCTTTTCTCCTAGATAATGATGATTGATTCTGTTTTCCATCCTTTGTCAAAGCTCAGCACATGCCTAGAATTTTAACTAGTCTTTCTTATGATACTTCCATGCATCCATCTGTTCCTCTGGATCTCTCTCATTCTCCTCCTTTAAATAATGAACTTTGCTACACTCAGAGCAATCTATTAATAAATAACAATCTCAGAGATTACACAAGCCAATTAATAGTAAAGCAGCATCAGGAACTGAAGTGATAGATGGCACTGAATGGCAGAGGTGTGGGAGGGCGGGGAAGCTGCCAGTCCTCGTACACACAGGATTAGCAGAACTCTGCCATAGCTGGGGGGCAAAGCTGTGCAAACAGGAAGGATACCTCTCTACACAACTGTCAGAGTTGGACAGTTCTGCTCCTGCACTTGTTGGGCATTTAGGAAGGGTCTAAAGCTTTGGCTCGGATATTTTTTTGCTTCGCTTAATGTTGAGCACCTGCTTGAACATTTAGCGGAATGGTTTGTCAATATCTTAGTTTACTGTCTTTGCCATCTCTGTTTATTCCTTCTATTTTTGGTCTTCCATTCTTCTGTCCTCTTTTCCTTTCCCTTTAATTTCTCACTCTAACTCCTGTGGTGGCTTTTTTCCCCTCATTCCTCCCTCTCTGCCCTTCATAATGACTTCATCTGGCAGACAGTGTGACAAGCGAATGAATCGAACATGGAGTTTTCCTGCACTCCAGATTCATTTGAAGATTTCTCCCAGATGTAGCTCTAAAGCCCCAGATTCAAATTCCCTTTGACATAATAACAGAATTAGTCTCATATTGTCATACATAAATTACTCACAAGTCTGGTGCCAGGAGAGAAAGAAAAAGGGGGGAAAAAAAAAGAACAGGATTCAAAGGAAGGTGTGACTGTGACAAGCAACAACAGAATAACAATAGGCGACCAGTGGGTGACATCTATCATACCTGACAAACGAGGAGAAAGCCATCTCTATATCAAACATAAGAATTATTTACCTCTACTTCTTTCAAGCCCTTGAGCCATTAAACCTTATAGTGAGGATTTTTGTGTCTTGCGAAGGACAAAGACTAAATAACACTCAGATGGGAAAATATTGTGACTTGTAGTTTAGTGGGGTGGTTTTTAATTCCTCACAGGTCACCATTCACAGAAATAACCCTACTGCCCTTAGCTGGGAGAAAGGGACTGCTCCTGTGTAGAGACAAGAGCTGGACAGTGCCCTTCTCCATCCCCCTGAGCTGGTTTAGAGACTTCAGCTGCTCTCACCCAGATGGCTTTTTCTGGGGGACTCTTGGCTGGAAGGCAAGACACTGCAGGTGACAATTGCTCCTCAGGACAAGCTCTAAGCCTCCTGCTCTCAAACCCTTACAGCTGCCTGGAGAAATGCAGAGAAGAAAATGATTTCACTGCTGTCCAATGGCATTCAGGAGGAGAAGCAACAGTGTTTTAAAAACCAAACTCCTTGGAGTACTCCTCCAGAGTATGATACTTTGACTTCCTTAATACAAGTCAATATATTAGAGAATAAACAGATTCCTCACAGCTGATTACAGTTCTGGTATTTTCCCAATATTCTTCACTTTTACTTGATCTCTCTCTTTTGGGTTCAGAAACCAGGAGCTGCACCTGTAACTTAACTGAGGGAATCATCAACACTTAAGCCTTTTGCTTTCCCTACCACTAATGCCCACAACATTCTTGCAGCCTTACAATCGATTTGGGCCACGGGCATCAGATTCTGAAGCTGACATGAGCCTAAGCGCTTCAAGGAAGTCAGGTAAGATGATCTTGGGAGGGTCTCCTTGATAAAAGTATTTGAGAGAAGTTCCAGGTAATTCTTCTTTATCAGTTGAAAGTCCAGGCTAGTTTTGAGGCAATGTACTGAAGAGGAAGCAGAAGCAGAGCAACAAACTAAACTTGGCAGGTCAAAATAACTCCTTGCTAGAGAACTGCAAGGCAGACAACTCCTAAAGATTGTGCACAACCCTGAAAGCACAGACACAGTTTTCAGGGATGATACAACAAGAACTTGCAATTAAACACAATGCTGACCCCAAAGCACTCAACAATTCCGACTGAACGCTGTATTTCCCCCTGTTGAGGGGGTTTTTGCTTGCCTCACTGCTCTGATGTACGTCAGATAGTGCACATCACTGCTGATTGTCATTTGCATGTCACTGTGACATGTGAA